>VYZM01017484.1:85071-98309 GCA_013398915.1 Dromas ardeola | reverse complement strand
TACTTTTTTTTTCTTTTTTTTTTTTTTTTTATCAGAGGAGCATACAGAGTGATAGACTAATATGACTAGAATGAATGTGGCACCTGTATTATTTGAGACACCTGTGCAAACACAGCAGCGTAGCCTTTTTTGGTATGGGAAAAAGGACCTTTCCTCTTTCAGCTAGGTTTCCAGTTGTTCACAGAAATTCAAAGTGAAGGGAGGAGAAGATGCAAGACTGAGGGTGAGACTTGGAGAGTCAATGGAATGGACTTCTGGAAGCATAAGGTCCTGTTGACTATTAAAGAATACAAGCCCTTACCTCTAGCTCTTACTTGGCACACAGGGCTGCGTAAAGCCCATCTTTCAGTCCAGGTAGGCAGAAAAGTTGTCTGTTCCCTCGACGTATTCACAGCATCGTCCAGCTGCAGGATTCTGCCGTTGCCTTGAGTGAGGGCAGGTGTTCGCAGTGTTCCTCGCCAGCTTTAACTTGCCCAATTACATGCAAATACTCTTGCAGAATTTGAAGCTCTACCTCTCAGATGGAAGCAGTTATAGGAGAATTTCGTAGCTTAAAAATAAAGCAGTAGTCAAAGAAAAAGTGTACAATACAAAATGTGTACACTGGTGCAAACAGTAGAAGTCAAAAATATATTAAAAGCTGGTTTCACTGTTCATGTCATCAAGACTATTTGTACGTGGCCACTTTGTCAGTATAGGAAAGAAGATTGTTCTAGAGAAGGATTTCGATTTTTAACTACTATTTTTTAAACTCAAGAAAAGCTCATGGTTTTTATGACATAGAAAATAAATACATACAGATTAAAATGCTAGAATAAGTAGTCCAAGAAGCATTAAGCACTTAATCTTTGTCAACCTTTTCCTTTAACACAGTAATTTTTTCTTAAGAAATCCATCTGACTCTGCACTGGGTCAAAGTAATTGATTTTTTTTTTTTTTTTTTAAGTCATCCTTTTCTCCTCTTTTGTTTGGAGAGATTGTTCTAGTCCCAGTAAACAAAGTAGTAAAATACAGTATATGTGACACGACTTGCAGATGGGTATGCGAATGATTGGAAAAATACTGTAGGATAGTTCTTAAGTTTGTTATCAAAATTAAAGGATTTTTAAAATTACAGCCATCTAACCTGACTCCAGTGTTATTCAATATTTTCATTTGCAACCTGAATGAGGGAATAGAGAGTCTGTCTCTTACGTTTTTAAATATCACCTAATAAGTGGGCAGGATGGTGTTTTGTGGAAGACAGGACTGCAATCCAAAAGAACTGACAACTTGGAGAAATGGTTGGGGAGAAATAAAGCGCAACTGAAGAGGGGCAAATGTCAAGTTGTGTGTTCAGGGTGACTCTCTTCACGTAGAGGCTGGAGAGAAACAAGGCAGGCAAGAGCTCTGCAGAAACGAGTTTGGCCGTTTAGAAAGGTAACAGCACCACAATAATGTTATTAATGCTGAAGCCTGTTTTTTTAAAATATAGATATCTAGACAAGCATTTATCAGAAATAATGTGGGTATTGTTGAACTTGCTGAGGAAAGTGTGGATTAATTGTCCTCGTGAGCTTCCTTCCAGGTCTGGTTTTTGATGAATGTCTGACTGAAATCCTGTCAGCTTGTGCTTATCTGTGGAAAACCCTATCGCGCTGCAGGCAGACCTATGGAAGCGAAGGAAATACATATTCTTGACTGTATTTTAACACCTATTACATTGCTCTAACAAACTGTCTGGGAAGAATTGCAATTTAGTAATGCTAATAGATTTTTAGTATTATTTTTTTTTTGTTAGCACATACTTGAAAATACAAAAGTAATCACTTGAACAGAATGAATGTGTCTACATCCGACATTTGCTGAGATTCGATTTTAATGAAATTTTGAACCTTGCAGCGAGACCGAGATTTGCATATTTCAGCCCTTGTTGGCATTTTACCTTTGCTATTTACCTAAGACACTTTTTACTTTAACGTCACATAGCGCTTCCTTTATATCCAGATTTTTTTAAATTGGATTTAAACATGTGTTTTCTATTGCAGAATGGCTATATTAAAAGCAGTTTTAATTGCTTTGAATTCAGCAGTACAGTAAAAGCACCAATGTCCTAGCAATCGCTTCAGAGAACAGAAGAACATTGTTGGCGGGTAAAACACACTCTTAAACTTTTCGAGTGATTTTTGAATCAATCTGTCTGCTTTTGATAAAGCCACCCTTCACTGGCCTCTGTCAGATTGCTCAGTGCTGTTTGATAAGGTAAAGCCAGATATACCCCTGTATTGTACTGCCACTGTATCTTGGCCCTCATCACTATTGACCTTTTTCTGGAGGAGGCGTATCTCACCGACAACACCACTCCTGCTGTGATTTGTGTTTTTAACAGATGTGTCTTGGATTACGCTGGCAGCACTAGTCTCATCTCATTTGTCACCTGCAGTATGCTGCGCTGTCTCCCAGATCACTGAAGGCAAAATGTGATGCGTTTAAATCCCTGCGCTGCTGCCTCTCTTTTGCATAGATTTGCCTTTTCTGCTTCTTCAACATTGCCATTTCAGAGCTTCGGAGTCCACAGGGTCACAACTACGAATCCCTGCGGCATCCGCAGTAAGAGTAAATAGGCAAAACTGCAGAGCAGGGAGCGTGAACCTTTTCTTGTCCTACCTCAAATTAACAGTAACTGTAGATAAATGAATTCAAAGAATAAGCAAAGCTGCACAAAAATACTGGAAACAAAGAATATAGCATGCACACTGTATTAATTAATTAGTAACCTATTTAACTGACACTGCTAGAAGGCTTTTTTTAAAAAAAAAAAACAAAACAAACAAAAAAAACACCAAAAAAAACCCAAAACCCCACCAGTAGCAGGAGCAACAAACAAGCAGATTGCCCTGTACTGTCAGAGTGCCAGAGGAGGGGGGAAGGACACATGAAGAAAGCAGATGCGGGAAAATAAGACTCGTGGTTATGCTTACTGTGGTTTAAGATACTTGAATTGAGATTTTTCTGCTCTTCAGGAGAGAGGTGGCCCAGTGTAACAGTGGCAATGCCTCTGTGCTGGAAGGGTGGATAGCGCTGGGACGTTCCAGGAGAATATAAGCATTGTAACTGTGCAGGTGAGCAAGGGAGGGGGGGAGAAGGTATGGTTGGGTTTTGGTTTTTTTTTTTTTTTTGGAGGAGGCTGTCCATTATAAAACCTTGAGGATGATCTGTTGCCCTTCAACTGAAGAAAATACTTTCATGTGAGATAGGTTTGGTTTTGGTGGGTTTTTTTTGTGCTACAGCCTTTACAGGAGGAAGCATCATGCTATTTATCTGGGGGGTGCCTGGATTAATTGCGTATCACACACTGTGCCATGAACTACTTATAGGATCCCAAACCTTATTTTTGTAGTACATCTGCTGATCAAAAAGCATAGTAAAAGACTCGCTGGAGAAATGTTAAAGCTGCACATCATAGCCTTGATTGGCAAGAGGATCCAAATCCTACCAATCTTGAGCCCCCCTCCTTTGGCACTGGTATTGAGAGAAAAAGGATGAAAATAACTGGTTGTGCTTGCCAGTCCATCAGCTCTACATAATCATGACTATCCTACTTTAGAGAAAGCTCTCTGATCTTCAGCATCTCAAGTTATTCTACGTAGACCGTTGTAACACAATACCTAAATCACAATTCAAAAATAAGCTGTACTTGCGGCCTACTGCAGTTCACAGATACACGCGTGCCACCTGCCCGTTTTCACTCCATTACTATTTAAAGTCAATTTTTCTACTTCCCTGTTTAATTAATCATGTTTTGCAGAGGAGTCTGTGCTGAAACTCTTTGTTTTACCATTGACATCTGTGGAATTGGTTACTCTGCAAATATTTTCATTGCTATTTGCACTGCGTTAATATTATGTCTCCATAAAGCTGTGTGGTGGCAAATGCAGCTGTAGTTTAGTGGTCTCCTCCTATGATGTTCCACACAAAGAGCAGCGCAACCTTTTGGCTTAACAGTTGCTAGATTTTTTTCCTCCTGCAGTCAAAATGTCACCAGATTCAGAAGGGAAGTGTAATTATTAGATTAAATAAGGATACTTTTTATTTTTTTAGGCAAAAAGATAATGAAAATTATTTATCTTCAGAAGTCTCATCATTAAAGAAAAAGCTAGTAGTGCCTTGGTGTTTTGTACTTTTTGAACTCCAGCAGAATTTTTTTTTTGAAGCAAAGGCCCATCCTGAAAGCGTGTGTGTGAAATTGGAGTTGAAACTGATCTGAAGGATAGACTTAAACACTTGGGACCACAGCAGTGTATATGCAATAGAAGGAGTTTTGCTGGGGTGGAATGGTTTATTGCTTTAGTAATACATCAATTAAAGGAAAAATATTAAAGTATTAACATTTTGTTTACTTTTGTTCATTAATTTGAGTATCATCCAGAGTTGTGTGTGGGTTTTTTTTTTTTTACTTTATTAACTTACTACATTTCTTCATTTCCAAAAATTATTGCATTATCTTTTATTAAAACTTCTATCTTAATTCTTGCTGTGAAGAATAGGAGCAGGAGCACTGCTAGGATTCGTGTTTGACACACAGTCTGCTTTTACAAAGATGTGCTTACAACTTATCAAACACTCATTCGATTCTCTGTGACGTTTTTTGTTTTGGCAGATGATGGGGCTGTGCATAGATTTGATCCTAAATGCCTGTAAATATCATAGCTGAAGCCAACCGCTTCATTTTGATTTTTAACTATTAAAGTTACGATCTTATCAACCAAGATTGATGGTAGATTCTTCTTCTAATCAGTAGGTGGTTAGGCAAAATATGTCGCAAATTTCTAAGACGTCACAGTATTGAATAGCTTTTGAATTATTCACTGTTATCATGTTGCTTAAATTTTCAGAAAAATAGTATGAGAGCACATACGCTTTTGAAGTCCAAGTGATTCTTCAATGGCTGTATATAATTAACGTGAAGGATATGTGTTTCTATGCCTTTGACTTCAGTGTGGGATATACTTTGGAATTGTTTTTACGCACAATGACCATAAGTACAAGTAAACTCTGTAGAACACTTGCACAGTTTGTACACACAAACTCATACGGAGTCAAGTTCTTAAAGTTCTAAACGGGGGTTTGCTGTAGTTTAGTTCATTTAAAAGTTTACTTGAATCCAAATGTCTGTAATTTAGTTTCGTTAATTAAACTGAATTAAGGACTCTCTAATTGTGTATGAGAAACTCTACGTAATGATTTATGAGCTTTTTATGGTTTAGTTTTAGAAGAACAACTTACAAGTAAGTGTAAACATCTGAAGGGAAATTTTAACTAGGAGCTGCTTCTGTCCATTACCCTCTTTGTTTCGGTACCCACTCTTACTTCTGGGGACTTTCCGGTCCTTTAGCCGGTAACTTGTTTTCTAGTTGAGTAGCACCTTGGATTTATTTTTCACTTTTACAAGGATGTGGATTATGTCATGGTATCGAAGTATGTAGCTATAACATGGTAGTTCACTTCAAATTCCTATTTTATATTGCTTTGGAATCATTTTTGGTCTGATTGTCAATGTAGGCAAGTCCAAAAACCCATAAAGATCATGTATGATCTCTATTAACATACAGCAATTAATTAAAACAAAACTCTCTTTTATCATAAAGCTATATTATATACCTATTGTTTTTTTCCCCTCTAAGTGCATTCTATAATCTGATTTAGATTTGAATGAGGCTTGGGTTTTGCTATTTTTCCTCTAAAAATACGTTTAACCATTCATTATCTCAGTATCCTCAAGCGTCGGGATGTTGCTGGACTAGCCCCTAATCTTCAAACATAAATGTAATGTTGGATCTCAAAATGCCTCGGTACGTAGTATACACACATGGCACTGCCTTTTGTTTTCTTCTTACACCAAAGTAATGTTAAGCCCACGTTTAAATTTTTGGAGGCTAATAAGCACTTCAGTTTGTAACTGAGGAACTGGAACTCGCACAGTGAGACCGCAAGGATGAGATCTCCAAATAGACTAACAATTTTCATATTTTTTCAATGCTTTACCTATTAAAACTAAGTACTACTGCTTTGTTTTCCCTACACACTAACTCCTCTACTGCCCTGTTGCTTATTCAACTTCACATCTTAAGTTCTCTTTCCTTTGTGTATGCTGGAACTTACCACAGCGACTGCAATTTGAAAGCTCTTAAACTCAGCTGGACTAAGATGAAACCATTCTTTAGCTATATACAAATACATTCAAGGAAAACTCAAAGAAATTATGTTGTTTTAAAGGCTGTACTAGTAATAACAGACATACCATTTGTATTTAGTTTGCTGGCATGTTTACGTAAACTTTAAGAGCTTAACTGCATGTTTTGTTGCTCTGTAGTTTCAGCAGTTAAAATGGTATTTACAGAAAAAGCATGGTGAGGGGACCAAAACACTTCTTGATTTGCATAGACTGGTATTTGAAATACTAACTTAGTTTCCTGGACCTAAAATGCTTCGCGTGTCAGTCTGGCATCTGATAAATGCCATTTTAATGATAACATCTTCTGCGTTTGTTTTCATTAGGGCTGAAGGAGTTTGCTTTGCATATCTTATTTTTTTGCAAGGAGAAATTGTAATCAGTAAGGCCCCAGCTAAACAGACTGCTCTACGCAATTAAGGAATAGAAGGAAAAATATGCATTTTGTAGCACGTTAACAAAAATGCAAAGATTTTCCTTTTCAATCCCAATGAACCTATAGTAATAGAGAATACTGCTGTAGGATGTAAGGGGCTGCGTACACAGTGGAAAATGTACTGGGAGATTTTTGCAAGTCACAGAAGTTCCGGAAGCATCGGTTAAGATAAACATTAGATTGTTTAATGCTCCAAAATACAAAATTTTTCTGTACCTTTTGGAATAAGTTTACAGTAAACAAAGAATGTAACCTCATAAAAAAAATCCCAGCTTTAAAAAAGTTTGCATTAATGGTTTCAGTGCTGTCTTATTTTCTTTAATTACTGTCATTTCTGTAATGATCAGAGAGGATTAATTATTTACTACTGCAGAAATGTACTTTCTAAGTAATTCTTCAGATTAAGTATTTATATGGCTTCTGACATGCATTCTGTTGCTTAATATCATATAATTAATGTTAATTAACCACTTACATCAGGTATACACGGAGTGTGTGGAAAGATGGACGTGGTGTTTTGATCAAATACGTCGTAAAAGTCAATTACTTGGAATGGGCAGTTACAAGGGGGAGGAGGGGGGATGTGTCTTCACCAGTCCTTTGTTTGCCAAGGTCAGAATAGTTTGAGCACCTCAGAAAGCTTTTAGTTGTTTTGATAATGCAGTTCCAGCATCTTGAAATGTGGATGCCTGTCCCAGAACTGTAGTTGTAATCAATTAGTAATGTTGTGGTTTGTATTGATTATAATCCAGTGGAAGCATCCAAAGCTAACCGAGGCACATCTCTTCTGCCTTGCAAAGGAGGGAATCAATATGCAATCCCTTTCTAGATATTTTAGGAAACAAAATTAAAATTGGTACCTTCAGGATCCGCATCAAGCAACAGTATGTCGGGCTGAACAAACCCAGTTCTCTCAGCCTTTCCGCATACGGCAGGCTTCCTAGTCCTTTGATCATCTTTGTGGCCCTTCTCTGGACCCTCTCCAGCCTGTCCGCATCTTTTTTGTATGCCAGAGACCAAAACCGAACGCAGTATTCCAGGTGTGGCCTGACAAGTGCTGGGTAGAGTGGGATAATGACTTCTGTATCTCTGCTGGTGATAACCTTACAGATGCAACCCAGCATCCTGTTGGCTTTCTTTGCCACAGAAGCACAGTCTTCACTCATCATAAGCTTGTCCACCAGGACCCCCGGGTCCCTTTCTACAGAGCTGCTCCCCAGCCGGGTAGATCCCAGCCTGTTCTGCACTCCTGGATTATGTTTTCCCAGGTGCAAGACGTTACCCTCGTCCTTGTTGAACTTCATAAGGCTCTTGTTTGCCCACTCTTCCAGCCCATCCAGCTCTTCCTGCAGGGTGGCTCTCCCTTCCGAAGTGTCCACTTCCCCACTCGGTTTGGTGTCATCAGCAAACTTCATCAGAGTAAACTTGATGCCATCATCTGGATCACTTACGAAGATACTAAACAGCATTGGGCCCAGTATTGATCTCTTGGGGACCCCACTTGTGACAGGTTGCCAGTTAGAAAGGGAGCTAGTTACCGCCACCCTCTGGGTGCAGCCTGTCAGCCAGTTCCCCACCCACCGCACAGACCACTGGTCTCGACCCTAATGCATCAGTTCTCTGGGAGGAGACTGTGGGCAATGGTGCCGAAAGCCTTGGAGAAGTGCAGGTAGACAACAGCCGTTGATTCTTTCCAGAACATTTCAAAGTGTGCAGAATTATCCATACCTTACCCTGCGTGGTGTTTATCTGTGAGAGAAAATGTCAGGCTGGGCAATGAAGTGGCTTTTGAATAGTTACTGGCTACCACAGTATGTGTACCTATTTTCCCTTTTTCTGAAAACTCTGGCATTGAGAAGTTGCAAGAGTTCATAGAATCACCGAAGTGATATGATGAAGATTTTGCCTATTAAATTTACCTGTTTTAAATCTTACCTGTTTCACCTGATACTTGCAGGGACTGGAATACATACCAGGTATAAGGCAAACCATTCAGCCTCTATGCTTTATTACAATAGCCTTGTGTTCAGTAGCCTGTGTGCAGTCTATATCCTTATCGCTTATAACCTTATCCTCATTGCTTATATGTATAAATGCTTTCTTTAAGTAAAGGTACTATCTTGACTGCCAGCTACGTTTCCTGTGGTGTAGCTTTTTGTGGATGAATAGGGAACTTCATTTTCCAGTGCTTTTAGATATATCAACTTTTAACAGCACTAAAATTTTCTGAAAGAAGAGTAATCTTGTTGTCTGGAGTGCATCACCATAGGGATTTTTCTCATTGCAACAACAATGACAGACTTAAGATTTCTGCCACGTAAAAATGAAGGTTATATCTTGCCATGTGTTTCATTGTGTAAGTCTGATTTTTATCTTTTTAAGATAATGAGCTACAGGAGAGACAGGGGTAGCACATGTTTTAGAAAAACCATGGTACTCAAATCTGTAACCAACAGCAGATTCAGGTGCAGCTCTGATGACATCTGTGGAAGTTGGAATGAAGCTGGAATAGAATCACAGGAGGCTTAAGGATGTTTTCATCATGAAAGCACGAAGGCTAATACACTTTTCTTAATAGTTACTTTAATGATAGGGACCACCATATCGAAACATGATCATCTTCTTAGTGGTCCTGATGGGTTTTAGAGGAGGCAGTGACTTTGTTAAGCAGATGTTTGAATGCTGTATTAAATTGCTTTATTTCTCTGGGTGATATCAAGTGAATACATCAGTGTACTGCTTGGCGTGTTCTTTAATTGTGTGATTACACTTATCCTTTCCTCTTTTAACAATAAATTTTAGTGCTTGCTCATAGCCCATTTGAAGTCACAATTAATATATGTGGTGTTTGTTGTATTATGGGGATGAAATGTACAGAAATTAACGGAAAAGAAGGTTTTCAGCCAGAGCAGCAAACCTTTTCAGAAACTGCCTCCAAGACCTTGGGCAAGATATAAAGCTGCCTTTCCTTTTTTGTTAAGTGAAGGAGTGTGGGAAGAAAGGACTTTGTTTATTCATAGAGGTGGTGTAATAATAAATAAAATGAAAGCAATGGCACTAATGCGGTGGGACTCTTATAAATACTTAACAGAGGCTAGAATACATTATTATGGTATTTTTAGATTTTAAGGGTGTGAATATATATAGTTCTGATTCCTTTTATTTCTTTGTTGTGTGATCTGGGATTTGAATGTTGGGTACTTACGGTTATTGTTAGGAATTTAGACACTCGGTGATGAATGGAGCCCTATGTGCTCCTTCAGCGTACGTTGTTGGGAATTTGCTGAAGACAAGGGGGAGATGGGGGTTTATTTAAGAAGTTGGCATAATTTCAGAAGGCTCAGCAACAGGTATGTTAGCCGCTGTTGCGGATTTCAGAGCAGTATCTGGGCTTTCTTGGTTGATGGTGAGGGCAGCTGTCTCAGCTCCCCGCTTCTTGTTGAGGAAAAAGTGGTTCAAAATGTGCATGTGTGTGTAGGCGGCAGGCAGCAACAACTTCTTAAAATTGCAGTTGTTGCTTTGCTGTCCTGGAGACTTACTCTTATACTGTAACTGCACTTAAAGTAGAGAGGAGTAGAAAAATCACAACAAAGTACGAGCCTGTACACTCTCATTCAGCAACACGTGTCCGTGTCTGGTATTTAAAACTAAAGCTTCACAACTGGAAGATAGGAGCATCACTTCTTTTTTTAAACACAGACTCACTTTGTTGATTTTTCCTTTAAGTTATTCCAGTTACAGCATGGCTATCTGCCATCTGTGTCAGCTCTGTCTCGGAGATACTTCATTGATGTTCTCCACAATGCTTTGCCCTTATTATGGAATACCTTTCACTGAAGGTTCAATATATGTAAATGGAGAAAGGGAAACCCATTTCAGGGAGCTCAGTCTGTAGACTCCAAACGTGAGTCAGCGAGCCATTGGCATCATACAGGCTACCTGCTGTTGCAGAGCTACAAGAGCACTTGTAGGAAATGCATGGTAATAAATATTCCCCGAAAAATCTCCATTTATACTACTGAGTAATACATTATTGTTAATTTAAGTAGACTATATGTAGTTTTTATAAAATAGGTTTTCTTAGTGCATATGAGCTTACCTTATTTTTAAATGTTTGAAGGAGATATGCCTATGCATTATGAAACTGGCAGAAATCCAGAAAATTACATTAGAAGAAATGAGGGAGTGAGTAACTCCTTTTAAATATAGAGAGAACTTACAGGTTAAATGTTTTCTGAATGTGTCAAGAACAAATATGGTGTTGCAGTTGAGAAATTATATCCGGTCCGTTCGTTTTGTAATGGTAAAAAGGCAAACCCAAAATTTTATGTGTAAAACTTCAGTCTAATTGAAGATAATTTTACATCAGAAAATCATTGCAAGAGTAAAATATTTTTATTATCCCTACCTATAGACTGGTGTGGCAAGAGAGCAAAATGATGAAGAAATAATAATTTTAGACATTATTCAGACAGACACATTTGTGAATAACTGTCTCCAGAGATGTGCTCTCCAGAATCCTAATTGCAGCTGAACAGAGCCAGCAGGTAAATCGTGCCATGCCAATTATCTCAGGTTTGCTGAAGTTGCTGTGCCTTGTATGGCACATTAGCCAAACTTGCACGCCAAGCCACACGCGACGCTTGCTGGTGCTCAAGAACACGTGGATTCATCCTGCTACACGCTGCGCTGTTAAAAAATGAATTCGGAAAGAGCAGCACAGTATGTCATATTTTCTGTACATCTGAGGGCAGCATTAGTTTCCTATGGAAGCGAGAATGAAAAGTTTTCCTCCTACTTGTAATTCTTATGCTGGTGTTAGCTTGGATGAAAGGCAAGTGAAAGGCTACTTTTTGGCCTCACTGCAATTTCAAAGGCTAAGATTTTTCTGGTTTTGGATGATTTCTTTCTAGGTTAACATAGTATAGCTCAAAGAATACCTGCAGCTCTTTGAAAAATACGCTGTCGGACTGCAGCTTTCACAGGCTGACTGTTTGTCACACACGTGCTATCTCTAGGCCTTTTTTTGGCTTCCATGCAGATTTATTTGTTTATTCCGTAAATTGTAAAAAGAAGTAATAACATACGGTCACTATATAGGATAAAAGTAAAAATATAGGCAAGTATTTATACTCTCTGTAACATCTGAAAAAAAAAAATCAGTATTTAAAAACATATTACATTTGAATTTATTTTACTTACGAGTTTGAAGAAATAGATGGATTCTCTAATTGCTAACACTAATCACTAAAGATTCTCAGTTAAAGAGCATAGGTTAGAAAATAAATAGAGTAACCCATTCAAATTGTCAAAATTGATATATTAAAGAGTATTTCTAGGTTTTCATTGTGTTTTGTTCTGGAAAGTAAAGTGAATAGGCTTAAATTTTGAAAGTAATTTTTTTTTTAAATTCATTTTAAACCAGCTACAGTATTACTGTAAGGTATCCCTGTCATGTACATGCTTATTTCAGATGCTTTACCCAGAGATAATTGTTCTGCTAAGGTAAGGGGAGAAACCCACTGCAAACCATTGGGGTGGAAAAAATACACACAACCCACCCAAACCAAAACCAACAAAAAATCCTGTAGGAATGCTTTCTAAATGAAATTTTTGAAGGTTTTGATTACACACATTTATTTTTTAAAGCAAAATACAGTATTTTTCCTATTCCTGTGATCCTATTTCCTATGACTTTATATGCACTTATTTAAATAATAGAGTAATGTAGCAATCAAGACATCATCTAGTCTGATGAAGGTGTCATTGTTGCCTCCTTGGGTAATCTGTTCCAGTAGCCCATCCTTACCATTAGAAAGTTTTTCCGCTAATACCTAGCTGTAATATAAGCCTGTTACTTCTTGAAAATCTTATATTTATGAAAAATCATCCATCTTAGCCATTAAGTTGGATCTTCAAAGGCTGTATTTCAAAGTTTTCTAGATTCTTGTCTGTATCTTCCTTATCCTGATATCTTTATCCTCAGAAATTACCTTTATCGCTTTTCCTTGACTGGGACCTAGACAGGCTGTAGGAATGGGTCAACAGGAATCTTACGAAGTTCAGTGAGGAGAAATCCTGTGGTTGGGATGGACTAACCCCTGGTAGACGTGCACAGGAGGAGAACAAGATACAGTGCTCAGAAATGTTAACAGGAAGGTTATGATGGAATATAAGGAAAATACCTTTACTCTGAAGGTAACTAAGCATTGGAACAGGTTGTCAGGGAGGTTGTGGATTCTCTCTCAGTGGAGGTTTTTGTGATGCACTCAAGCAAAGCCCTGCGCAACTCAGTTAAGTTCAATGCTGTCCCTGTTCAAGCAGGAGATTGGACCCCCAAGAGCATTTCCAACCCTAATGATTCGAAGTCTCGAATTCAGAGTCACAGCTACATGCTTTGTTATGGCCTTAGCTGCAGATCTATTTTGCCTAGAAAGCTATCAATTTCTTTTCACAAAGTAAGTATATGTGCAATGAAATTCTCACTACTTTTATAAATGAAAATGTCAGATTCCTTTCTTGTCTGTAGGTGATGTGGAGAAGCTCAAAGGAATTAATTTAACCATTGGGGTCCGTTCCCCCCCCCCCCCC
>VYZM01017484.1:73728-85057 GCA_013398915.1 Dromas ardeola | reverse complement strand
CATCATTATGTCATTATGTTTATTACCTAATGAGCATTTTGCACATCTCCTGCAATTGGGTGACTTTTTCATTGTTCTGGTATAGTGCTGGGAAATCAGCACAGTAGCTGGAGAGGCAATTGTTTTGCAAACTCAGGATAGTTCTCTGCAGGGTACAGAAAGTCCGAGGCACAGTCTGATTCACTATTTGACTGAAGATCTGCTTGCAACAGAAGAATTGCCCTGTTTTAGAATGACCTGTGTTACCAAGCAAATAGCTGCTACGTTTTGCACCAGCTGATGATTGTGGGTTTTTCTTTCTGCTTCTTCAGCTGTTTGGCCGTGTTCCCAAATAAACAGAGCTGAGTGGCAATGTCTATGTGCATGGATCACTGAGGCCGGGCATTTGTAACGGGAGATAAGAAATGGTCTGCCAACCAGCCCTCAGCAGGAAAGGGTATCGCCTGCAAGTTTATCTCCTTTAACGTTTAAAGCATTGAGGGAAAGCAAAGGGACACAGAGCTGCGCAGTGAATAAGCAATTGTTGAGTGGATGCCTCCGATCAAAGGAGATACTGAGTAGAGGCAGGGGTCCTGGGGAGGAGAGGGGGGCTGAAAAACATCTAGACGAGTATTCTGCAAACAGGCAGGTATTTACAGTGATCTAATGTGTTTGGAGTAGCACGGTGAAGTAGTGGAATCCGTGACAAACTGACCTAAAACTAAGTATACTATTTTGATTTTACAAGTGGGAAAACCCTGTGAAAGAAATTAATCTTTCCTTTTAAAATAGATTTGGCATTTCTTTAACCAGTCTTCTACCTTCTTTTCTCCCTAAACAACTAGTTCAGTATTGTCAAATAGAAGTTCTGTCACCAAAACTTTTTCTAGTGTGAATATTACAGTCTATATTATGATTTTGCATAACTTTTCAGCAATTTCTTGGTTGTTTTGGTTTTTTTTCTTTTCTAAAGATTTAAGGATTTTTAAGATGACGTTAGAGACACCAGCATTTCTGTAATGATTGTAGCTACTTTCGTAACCGATTTATACATGAATTCAGTTGAGTTACAAGAGATATGAACAGTGAAACTTAAACCCCAGTGAAGTTTTATGACTAACGCAAAATGTATCCTGGTTATTCTTTACACTGAACTTACTTATGGGCTTATGTATTTATTCAGATGTTATTCATACGAAGAAGTGTTCAGATGAGTGTTCAGAATTAAATCAATGTGGGTACTCATGTGCGTATGTATTTTCTTAAGGGTTACAGAATTATTGCAGGACCTGTTCTATGCTCTTAAATGGGCATTTAAGGCTATAGATCATGTCTGGATTTCCATGGGACTTCTCACTTCGTTTCCTAATTTGACCCATACCATTATGCGCTGTTCAGCGAAGAGGACTGTGGTGCTGCACAATTAAAACACCTATGTACCCTCAGAAGTACCGCGGAACGTGCACGGGACTGATGTTGGACGGTTATAGAGCAGCAGATGCACTGTATAACCGTCTGGCCATATCCGTGCATAAAGCTGTAGTGTTGTCATAGCCAGTTGTGCGCAGGCTGTCGGGACAGTAGTGCTAATAACCTTCAGGTCACCACGCAGTGAAGTTAAAGGGGTGTCGTGCTGCTAGCCAGGCTAAGTTACGGGCTTTTATTAGGAATTCCCGTAACGAATTTTTGCATCACAAATATGGATCTGCAGGTGTGGCTGGATGAAACTTAATCTTGTCTGTAAAATGGATTACAGTCTAAATAAATCCAAAAAAGGCTTGGGAAACTTTCAGCTAAACACACTAGCTTTTGGGGGAAAACTTCCTTCATCATATATGAGCTACTCTGACTTTTACTATTTCTGAGTAGATAGTACAGAATTCTGTTTTGTTTTCAGCCACGTATGCAGCTGCTGGGGAGGGGTGATCAGGAAGTGCTTGCTTATCCATTAAGCACGTATACCTGATTGCATTTTTGACCAAGTTTTTGATCCTAAAAAACTACTTAAAATTCAGTCGTGTGTAGTGAGAGAGTTTAACTTCTAAATTCACCTACCTAATAACAGAGACTTGTGCCAGGGTTTTCAGAAGGAAAATATTAGCTTCTTTCTGAGGAAAAAAAAACAATAAAATCTTTTGAATAGTGGAAATGAACTTTAGGCATACTAGGTATGTTCTAGGTTTTCAAAACCTACCATGTGGATGTTGACTCATGTGGAAATGCTAACAGTATGTAAACTGGCATTATCTATTTCAAAGAATGTTATCTTGGTGTTCAGCGTTCACAGGATAGATTGTTTCTGTTTTCATATTTTTTAAGTGTTGCTTTTGTAGGAAGTGTGATAGTTTATCTGAATTGCTGAAATACAAAACAAAGTATAAAAATTGTTCTCAAATCTGAACCTGTAAAAAAAACAAAAAAACAAAAAAACAAACCCAACAACCAAACAAACCAACAACAAAACCCCAAAATCAGTGATTTTGATGCATAGTATTTTGTTAGGATATTACGCTAAACTAGCAAGCATGAAGTGAATATCACTTGCCTGCAGACATGCACTTCTATTACTGACAGATGCAATTGTCTCACATTAAGTGTTGGGTGACATCAGTTTACTGCTTTTATTACATGAAGAGTGATTTAATTTCTGGAACAGGGAGTTCTTAAAATATTATGCATAAAAATTCTTCTGTTATGAATAGAAGAAGCCATAGTTGTTTTCTTGTTGAAGAATGTGAAGTCGAAAGATCTCTGTTATGTAACTGTTTGATAAAAACAAGGGCAAGCCCTGCGATTTACATTGCCATTCAAACTCGAGTTAGACTCAAACTTATTAAGTGTCAAGCCACTCAAAAGACTTTGGCCCTCAAAAATCGTGCTGACTCTGACAGCGAGAGGCAACACAGTATATTATGTACCACATCTCTTTATATACTCCTAACATGACCACTTTAAGACAACAGCTATTAGAACTATATTTAAAGTATCTGTATGCCAGGCTGCGAAGTACAAAGGAGCTGAAAACACTGTATTTCAATTACACTTCTTACCATCTCACTCAAAATTATTGTTGTAAAGCTCAGTAGATATTATTATAAAATTATGAACAAAATATTGTGTATCCCAAACTGAAGTCCTAATTGCAGTGGAAAGAATACCACTTCTGTTGTATAGATGTACACTAACTCTGTCTTTACTCCATACTAATTCTAATTCAGAGCCATGTTGGTACAAAAGTAATAACTGGATGAACAAGTCCATATGATTGAGACACATTAGCATGGGCATAAAAATTTATGCTGCTCCATGTCCTGATGCTTAAAGTCTTGGAAAGGCTACTTTGTGATAGATCGCAGCTGACTGGTAAGATATCCTAAGCCATCTTTTTTTTTTTTTTTCTTTTTTTGATACTGCTCCTTCTTCCCCTCATTGTTTCCAAACAAATGTAAAGAACATAATCAATGAACGGTTATCGTGCTGAAACATGGGATCTTAACTTGCTAATTCAAACCAGCACACAATGGTTGTGTGCCGGGCTGGGTGTCACATGAGATAACTGCAGTTCTCGCTGTGATTTGTTCTGCAGCCTCGAACAAGTCATAAACCTTGCACAGTTCCTGCTCTTTTTAATCTCTTCTAGATTAAAACTCTTGAGGAGGAGGGGAAGGAGGTTGTACGCTAAAACGCTTCTTGATTGTCATTAGAAATTGTAGGTATGTAATGTAAACAACTTGCATTTAAAAAATGCAGATTGAAATCAGTCTTGCTATCTTCTCACGGCAGATGAGAGCAGTAATGAATTCAACTAGTTTGCATATACAGCCTGCTCTTAACCACCACAGCTCATCCCATGCTGCAAAAACCTGACAACTGAGTAAACATTTTCACACTTAGTTGTCCAGAGCTTCATGCTTCTGAGACTATATGTTGCCAGCAGAACATGTACTAATTAGTTCAGAACTCATTGCAGTCACTGCGGCGTAAGCATGCAGAGCCAGAGGCATCGTCTGTAGGCTGGACTCGGCCCCTGTAACGGTTTAATCTGTTCCACAGTCGTCCCCTGAATCTTCAGACTTGTGAATGGTCTGCAGTGGAGACTGCTGCAGGGATCCCTGAGTTAGCATATCTTGAATGCGTAATTCCACAGGCAGTAAACTGATGAAGGGATGCCAGTATCGAGAAGCAACAACAGCAGTAAATGCAATCTAAATATGAATACTAATATAACTTAATTATATTTTTTGTCTTTCAAAAACTCCTCTGAATATTCGTCACGTGAAGGCCGGAATGCTAGATCAGGACTAGCTAATTTTAGGAACGCTGATGTGGGTTTTTCTTCACCCCTTTTCCACACAACCAATATTAACACACTGAAAGGACAGTCCAGTTCCCCAAATCTAGAGACCTCTTAGGCTTAAGACTTCTGTGTTGAAGTTATGTCAATGAAAGTTAGGACGTGGCCCAACAGAAGTGACACTTTCAGGAGTTCTGCCTTTGGACAGCCGGTAAATTGCAGCTCAGCCTCATGTAACTGCCATGGAATAATTCAGTAAAACAATTCAAGAGGTACTTGTACTTGCAATTACTTAGTAAATCAGACTGCACAAGAGCAAACTGATTAGATGAATCACTGACTGTACAGATGCACTGGAATAGAATGTCATGTGATTTTATTTTTAAAATAAGAGTATTTAAATGAATATGTGCAAACCTAAGTTCCTAAATAATAACCTCTGTTTCAGATGTGCAAGGCATCAGCTTTCCACGTGCATGTTTTTCAGACAGTGGATAGTTCTCAAAGTGCTCGTTTCCTTAACTTGAACGGACACTCGGGGTGCTCTTGCTGTGGGTCTCTAAGAGACTTGCATCCTCTGAAATCCAGGCAAGCAGAGGACACAGTAACATGCTTGGTGCTGCTATCAAAGTGCTGGGCATTCTGTGCCATACGCTACTCTCTGGTGTCGTATACTGTAAAAGCCTGTCCTAAAGAGGTGGGCGCCTACACCCTGAGTTGCAAAGTCAGTCCTAATTTTAGGTATGTGAAATCAACAGTACTATTCATGCAGGTAACCTAATCTGTAGATCTAATACTTAACTAAAGGTTGGACTGTAAGAGTTCCCAGACTACATGAATAAAGTCAATTGTTTTGTCTGTCATTTCTAGATGCCTTGAATTAAGCACATGCTAATTAATCAGCAGCGTAAATCAAGACCAGACTGATGTACAGCAACCTTTGAAAGCTCAGCAGTGGGAGCATTCTCTGTTGGAGAGTCTCACCTCTATGATATGCATTATGTAAAGATAGGTAACCTAGAGATATAAAAAAGGAAACCAGGGCTTCAGCAATGTCTGGAGAAGATAGCATGCCAGCTGGCTAAGAGGAGGAGCAAGAAAATGTTCCTTTTTTGGTTTGATGTAAAGAATTTAAGCGTTAGAGGTTTTCTTGCTTTTTTTTTTTTTCCCACTTCACTCTTTTATTAACATATGTTGTTGCATATCTTCTGATTAAATTTCTTAGTTTTCTCTTGAGCTAGGGGGTGGGTTTTGTGGGTAAGTAGGGTTTACTGGCTGGGTTGGTTGGTTTGTTTTTAACTGAATTACAAAGCACTTCTTATCCAGGGATTTGGCAGCGCTATTTTGCAACTCCATAAACTGGGACCTCAATGTGTGTCATAGCTACTCAGCACACCCTCCAGCGTATCAGAAGGAAAACAGGAATAGATTTTATTTCAGGTGCATAAAAGCTAACATAACAGAGGTCAAAAAGCGCAAGAGGATATTTCAGTTGCAGATGGTAACCTAAAAGGTTTTCTGATGTGCGGCAAGCTGCTGGGCTGTGTGCTCAAACCCCATGGGTCACTGTGCAAGTGTGTTCTGTTTTGTTTGGTTGTTTTGTTGATGTTTTCTTTAAGTAAATACTTGGCAGAGTACCTATAGTAATTAATGGTGGCCTGTGCTCAGAATTCATCCTTCATTGTGTCCAATAAACAAATATTTACTGCTTCATCAACATGGTTTTATTCCATACAGGTGAAAATATATGAACAACAGTCTACTTCACAAATCCAAACCAGATGGGTGCAAGACATTATGCTTTTCAATATGTGGTAATTTAGATGTTCTGCCTGGAAAAATTATTTTATTGAAACCAATCAGAGGAACAAAATAAAGTTTACACAGACAACATCGTGTGCTCTTTAAAAGGCATAAATGACAATGATTGTTAGACAGTATGCTCCAAAATAAATGTGCAATTTGTTTTAGGAGTTACAGTTCAGCACCATTACATTCAAATATCTCAAGAACATTCTTCTCTGAAAAAAATTTTCTCCTAAAATATTGATTTATGTTATTTTTTTAAAGCAAATATTTTTATTTTGTTTTTATATAGCAGGGAAGAAAGAATAATGATACAGGTATTGCAGTAGAAAACCTTTGCCTCCCACAATATTACAAAATACATCATCTTGAATACATTAAATGTGTAGATAATGTATCTTAAATAAACTGTTATTTCATAGTCATTTTCTTATAATACTCTGTGCCCTAGTTATCATTATTTCAGCTAGTTGCTTTTCTAGATGCTTCCATACTCAATGGTTGGGAAACCTTATACTGTATGAATGTGATAACATGGTTTTTCCAAACATGGGCCAAGGGATGTGCTTTTGTATATTCACACACACACATGGTGTCTGTCTCTGTTGAAACTGACTTCATTGTTGATAACAAGCCTTTTTGTTTTGGGGATGGGGTTGTTTTTGCATTTTAAACACAATTTGTCATTACACTAAACAAAGTAAAAAAAAAAAAAGATACTTGAAGGGCAGACAGGTTGGATTTCGGACTTGATGTTCTGTGTTGCCATTTGGGCCTCCTGTTGCCCTCGCGTGCTGCAGAGCCAAGCCAGGTCAAGTGTTTTGAAGAGGTAATGTGAAATCGTAGCATTTATGATCAGAATGAACATGCCTGCTTTCTTCAAAAGGTGCTTAGTAGGATATCTCTTCAGGATATTTTCTCCTTGATATATTTCATGTAATTTTCATTTTAAATACATGATTCTTTGGAGGTTTTCGAGGCTACTGAGGACAAAGCCTCAACCAACCTAATCTAAATTCACTGTTTCACTGAGCTTTGAGTGGGGTGCTGGACTAGCTAACCTCGCAAGGTCCCTTCCAACTTTGACGATTCTGTGACTGTTTCCTGTGGTTTAGGATGAGAAATAGCTGATTAATTTCCAGTACCTTTTGCACATCTCTGACAATTATTTTTGCATTTTAAAGAGCTTCTAACTATACCTAAGTCTTATGAAGGTCTGGTGTTTGGGATGCACATTCTCATTTATTAAAGCTTTGGTGAAAATGAAAATTTAATTTATGAGACAGCAGATCTAGAATGGTTCAGGTATTCTTGGTTTATTTCCCAGCTTTGCTATAAACACTGTGTGCGACATCTAGTGAATCATTGCGTTTCTCTGTGGCTCATTCACTCATACTTCTGTTGAAGGTTAGTAATGATACTTTTCTCCTCTCTATTCTGATTTAGATTACTTTTTTTCAGGGCAAGGTCTGTCTTTGTGTACTTTGTTGGAGAAAGGGGCCGGGAGGGGGGGAGAAATCACTTTCTGTTGTTATTCCCTGTTAATTGTGCTGGGGGTTGCCAGAAGCTCTTGTCACTGCTGTGCTTGGAGTGGTCCAGACAGGAACTTGGCTGGAACCCTCTGTTCAAAAATTATTCTGCTTGAGCAAAAAGGGCACTTTCGGAAAGCTGTTCTTCCAAAATAGGCTAAACTTTCATTCTCCCCCTCCACCCCTGCGAATTGTGGGCTGCTTTGTGTCATGCCTGTTGTTGAGACTTGATTCAATTTGTTTTGTTTTACGCCTCTTGGATAGTAAAAGTTCAGTTTTGAGTTTGTAGAGATAGAAGTCTCTGTAAAAGATGTTTTCAGAGTTCAAATTCTGTCTTTACCATTTGGAAGGCTCTCCATAGAACTAAGGGCAAAACGAAGATGGAGAAGGTAGGAAAATGATGCTACATAAACTCATACATTTCTAAACAGACTTGGGCTGAAAAGAGTGATTTTTCTTTTTATATTCTTTCCACTCCCTTCATAGTCCTGTAGCGTGTCAGTCAATGAGGCCAAGGAGCTATGATGATATGGTGATTTATTTTGAGATTTTTTTTTCCCCGGTGAATATCTAACTAAACTTGCGTCTAGTGGAATAAAATTTTCGGTAGCGCTATCTGTACAGAGGTTTGGCTTCTCTAGTTAAATTAAAACAAGCCTGGCATGTTAGCTACTATCAACAGTGTTTTATAAACATTGCTTGAATATGAAAGTTTAGATGGTAGCAAATAAACCCCGAGAATATTCTAACTGTGACAAACAGTGGATCTCAGAATGTTTCTTGTCATTAGGAAGTTCTAAGATCATTAACTACTGTACTGAAGCCTTTAAAATACCATGTTTATTGTTGGGATTGAAAATAATGAAGTAGCTTTTTGCTGCTTTTTCTAGTACCTCTATCTAAGCGAACTCGTAGTTCTTGAAATACTACCATTGCCAGAGGTACGCAAAGCTCCGGGCAGGGGGCAGGGAAGTGTTGTACGTTATAGTTTTAAAATGCTAGCTGAAACACAGAATAAGTCTGTAGTTTTTTTCATGTTATTGCTTCTCCCCAAATAAAATTGAAATGAGATGCCAAAGTTGTTTACCAGTGATCCACCCATAAATCTTACCCCAAGCAACTGACGTGTTCATAGGCAAGCCGGCCAGAGTGCGTATATGTAACCATAGGCAGGCATACACGTATGTGACTGAAATTTGATGAAAAACTAAGTGAATGATAAAGTTGTAAGTCTGATAATCTTATCAAGCACAAATCTTGCAAATGACTGTCAAAAGTTATTACTGATGGCACCTGCATGGCTCCATAATCAATCAGACGTAGATAGGAGCACCCATCAGTGCTTTGCACTGCTGTGAACAGCCAATATATAATGTTAGGTCTAGCATCTGTTCTGGTGAAACTACTGTGCAGCAGTGCTTGTGTATGTATAGATTTCTGTATGCCATGATTGTATGAGAAGGAGATTCAGTAACAAAGTGTAAACCAATGAAGTATAGCTCACGACATAAGACACCTCCAGTTTGGAATGGAGTTGGGAAGTGCGTGCGTGTCTTTCAACAAGCCCAGGTGAAAGCAGTATGGAAGTAGTGAAATTAAAGACTGAGTAGGGGGAAAAGATTATGAATTCTTTCGCAGGTCTGCAGGAAAAAAATAAGGATGGCGATTTTTTGCAGGTTTTTTTTTTTTTTAATTCATTGATATGTCATAGTTATGAGTAAGGTACCAAAGCTTAGATGTTTGAAATGACTGTATATATAATTATTAATTTATAAATTCTTTATTAAAGTCATCTGGAAGGACAACTTAAATAATAATGAGAGGGGAAAACTACCTATATATAGACCTCTACATGGCGTTGTGTTTTTTTTCCTAAAACCGGAGTGACAAATTTCCTAGGAGTAAACCTTATTTCCTGTGTTTTGTAAGTACTTTGCATAGCTCTGGCACTAGACAAATAATACCAAACATAGCTTACAGCAATATGGAGAATATTAACATCTACAGTATGAGCCTTCTAACTGTCCTTGGTTTTAGGATGAATTCTGTCCTGGATTTTTCTGTACTCTGATTTTTAGGATAGCTCAGAATGCTAAACCCTCAACCCTTGAAAGCTCTCAGTCTGTGAAATGTGTCCTAGGTACGAAATCTGATAAAATCACTGATCTTCAGATTTCTGCGGGCATTTCAAGGAATGTTCAAAGTACACAGCTTTTGAAATAATACCATGATCTGAATTGCTTCCTGATTTGGTCCCAGTTTATTCATCTGTCTAATTCTGTGAAGAGATGGGAGGGTCCTACACTATGTACATTATGCCTCCAGTGCTGAAGAGGGAGGAAAGGGAATAGTGAAGAGATGGAGTTGTAAGCCATGCGGGGGTGGACAGAGGGTGGTGCTTTAGTTCTTAATTACAATTCATTAAAAATTAAGCTTCTCCCTGAGAGAGGGAGATGTGATGAGTCCTTTCTGAGTCCTAAAATAGGGCAGCAAAAACTTGCACACAAAAGCAAATCTTTGTCGGACTGAAGTTCAGATTTTTTCAAAATGTCATGAACATGGTTGCAGCTGTTAGACGGCTGAATTTCAGCCAAGATTTTATAAACGTACAAGCTTTCAGCTGTTTGCCTGGTTGTTTGCTCTCCTCAGAAATCTTGCATCTGCTTGATAATGCCGTGGAGAAGTGTGAGCCTAGGAAAGTCTCCAGGAGTTGTTAGATTGCATTGCTCTATGTGGAAGGTCACTGCAGGTTCTAAGCTAAGAGGTGCTGTACGAAGCAAGATTTCTTAGACCCACGGTCTCGTGATGCTTGTGCAGTTGTGTTGGCATGGAAAAATGCAGCATCAGTGATCTATTTATTTTCTGAAACAATCATTAGCAACACTAATTGGCCATGTTAAGTTAATTATGGATGCAAAGATTTTTAAAATGTTTCTTGGAACATAAAAAGTATTAGCAATACGGAGCTATTGATCTAAGTAGCCATGGTGTGTGCAACGTGGACAGACAGATCTGTGGGCTTTTCTGATACCAGCAGAGACTTTGTTTAGCCATAGATGATGTCTGGAAATACTAATTTTCTTCCATACTGGCTTTTGGTGATTTTGTAAATTTTTCACTTTTAAATAGTTAGTTCAGGTGTGATTTAGATCTTGTTACTCAAAAGCCAAGTCCTTTTTGATTTGAGCTTTGATACGTCACTAAAACGTGCAGAGATTTTCAGTAATATCCATACCCCATGTGTACTCATAGACAAGTCTACGTATCTAGCCCGATGATTAAGTGCATGGAGGGCACGCTGCTCCTTTTGTGTTTGGTACTGAATTCTAACAGCTCATCTGCATTGACAGGATTTGCAGATACTGATGTGCTCTGTGTCTTGCCTTGCTATCAAGTTGCCACCTCAAACAAACTTTACATGCAGCGTATGCCCAAGTGGGAAGGTTGGATAATAAAGACTCAAGATGATCGCTTTGTCTTTGAAGTCCTTGGCATCTAGTAGGAAGAGAACTAGTTAGCAGAAACTATCATCTTGGATGTTTGACAGTACTAAGGCAATAGCATAAGAAAATAGATAAATCTACTGAATAACCGTGAAACATACTCAACTGGAGAAAATAGAAAGAAGATAGCGTAGCTGGCAAATGGAGAGATACAAGCTGCCAAAAGGGATGTGAAACATTACTTCCACCATCTCAGGGTTGGTTTTTTTAATTTTTTT
>VYZM01017484.1:42159-73529 GCA_013398915.1 Dromas ardeola | reverse complement strand
TATATATATTTATTTTTAGAGCCACCAGATGCCAGACACATTGCTCATGCAAACCAGATAATCTGAAAAATGTTCTAGCTTGTTCTAGCTCACTCCAACTTCCAGTGCCCCGCAGCGGCTGTTGCAGCAAAAATGAGATCAGCTTGGAAGAAAGAAATTCTGACTATATCCCTCTCCTAGGTGTGGATATATGTATGTCTTATTACACATGCCAGTTGCTGTTCAAGGAGGCTGGCATGGGATCTGTTTAAACAACTTTTGCACTAATGCAGCTTTTTCCTATGCAAAAGATGGCTAATTTAATACAACACAATATTGAAGCCAAAGATTTTCCCTTACCACGTGCAGGAGAACTTCTGGTTGTGCACTTTGATTCACCGTGCCCCCAGTTTCTCCAAGCTTTTGCTCAGGTTTTAATTAGGTCCAAACCATCACACGTCATCTGCTGCTTCTGAGTGCATTTAGTCTAAATTTACTGTTGGCAAAAAGAACTGAACACTGAGGCAAGGCAAAAATAACTCCTTTAAAAAGAAAAACCAAAAATCAGTAAAACCCCAGATTCAAAATGAATGTCATTTCAATCTGAATGAGTACTTTCGAACCAGGCTTAGCTGCTTGGGACTTTTTCCCTTTTCGCAAGTGATGTTTGTAACCTTGGATTCGTATTGGATTGGTTTTATAGGTACATCTAATCAGAGAAAATGCAGTGGTACACTTAATCTGCTTTAAACGAGGGTATGGGTATAAGTGGAAGCACCAACTGACTTGTGAAATTATATTTGTTTATATATATAAATGGGTAAAATCTGTAAGTAAAGATTTGATTCCTAAATATACACCTGCTATTTAAAAACTTAAGGTAGTCAACTATTTAATTATTTATACTTCCGCAGTCTTGAGGTAATCCAAGTTATAGCTCTGCTATGTAAAAGGTAGGCTTACATAGGAGATGTTAGGTGGGTCTTTTTGTAATTCTCAGTGCTTCTTTCCTAAAGAGACCTGTTACCTGTTTGTGTGAGCAGGTTTTCTTTAGGCATCCTGAATTTTTTGTTAGGTTTCTTCCTCACTTTCCTTCTCCTTCCTCCTATTTTGTGTTGCTTTTAAAACCTGCTATCCTATGTCATACATATTTTGAAAAATTATACATTAGCATCTGACTTTTTTTTTTTTCCCCTTTCTTCTTTCCCTAACCCTCTTATTCCACACCCATTCCTCTTATCCTTGGTCAGAACTTGCACAAATAAAGCAATCTTTGCCTTGGGAAGATTTACATAGGAAAACAGTAGGGCAGATGGTTTATAAAGGAAATTATCTTCATGTTTTCTTGGGAATGGCTGAGAAGCAAATGCGTCTTGGTTAGGGCAGGCATTTGTATCTTCTCTCTCCCAGTTGAGCACAAAACTTGAACCTGTATGAACAAGGTGACATATTGCTCTAAAGGATCCACTTTCTCCGTTATTTAAAGCTTCAAATATTTCAGTGTTTCTGTGTGTGACCTGGGCAATGTTACATGAAAATTCTTTTAAAAAATAGCGTGGCTAGGGAAACAAAGTCAAAAATAATCATTCGTTGGAAGAGGAGGGAGAGAAATACTGTAATGAACAAGTATTTGTGTCGGGACTTCTTTCCACAAACTTCTAATGGGATGCTGTTAGAGGAATTGATTAGCGTTAGGGTTCAACTCCTGTGAACTTCTGACAACGATTACTGAAGTATTTTGGAACCAGCTTATTTGATTTGTCAGCTGATTTATTTTTTTTCTTGGCCTTTTCCACACTTCCAAGAGTATCTCCAGAGGGGATATTACTAGGATTTTTGCTACTGCTGCCAAAAATCTTCTGGCACAAAATAGCTGTCTGAGTCAGCTTTGTAACATGACAAATTCAGAGACAGCTGCAGCAATGATATGTTAGCCACCTATTGGGCAGCTTTCGAGTAGACAATAAATCTCCTACTAGTTATAAAATGTCATTAAAAATAGCCCCACGCAATAGAAGATTGTGAAATATTGTGCTTATTTTTCTGGTTAGCAGGTTGAAAGATGTCTGAGTGATGTAAGTTAGAACAGTTATTCAGTTGTGGCTGAATATGTTAGCATTAAAGAAGAATTAGAAACCATCAGAAGACGACGATGCACTTTTTCTGTTATCTTTTATTACTCAGCTGTTAATTGCTCATATTGTATGCTCACATTTCAGTGATCACAGCTGTTGCTTCTGTATATGTTTTTCTCCGATGTGGTGGCACTAGAGTAGCGAATACGATGCATTTTCCAATGGAGAGATTGTAAAATGGAATTAGGCTGCCACTGGAGGTGTTCAGTGTTGAGTTTCCAGAACTGGACTTATGTTGCTATTGTCTTGTAATTCTATGAGCATTATTAATGTTGCAGTTTGTAAGTTGAACTACTAGTTTAATTGGCTTTTTCTTTACTGTACTAATATCTTCAACCAGAGCCTGCAGTCCTACTTTTTATGTCTAATTTTGTTCCATTTCTGTGCCCCAGCCTACATTTAATTTGCACAGAAGTGGAAATGAAGTTGTCAGTGCCATCTCGCAACTACTCTCCTCCCCCTTACTTTAGCTATATCAGATGCCAGCACTGCTGATTTGTTGAACCTCAAGCTGTTTTGTTTAGCAGTGGAAAGCTGATTGCTTTGCAACCGTCAAACTGGTACAGTGAGACACAAAGTGCTTGTGATATTGCCCAAATTTCTCATGGGTAAAGGTAGGAGATATCATTTCAATTTCAATTATATACTGAATTTATCTGAGTAATAAAACAAGGATGCAACTTCAATATGTGAAAGCTCATGTTCTGTACTGGTTAACACTGGTAGGTGCCTACGTTAAAATGTATGTGATTCAGGAGTGTAGGAAAGCTAAGGAATACTTCTGTTTTCTACTTCAAGGCTAGTTTCTTGCAAGGACAGTTTTACTGAAAAATGCTTGCTACAGTTGTGCTTAGTCTGTCTGATCTAAACCAATTAATTGCAGAGTGGAGAGAAATGAAGGATGAAACTGCATCTTAACGCTTCTCAGAGGGAGAAGAGAAGCTCCTACAGATGTTTCATTCCTCTTCTTTTCTAATACGAAATATGGGGAAATAGTGAATTTCATAAAATACCACAACAGAGCAAATCTGTGGATGCTATTTTAACATTGACTTCACCCTTTTTGACATGCAAGCAGTGGTCACTGTTCTGTCATGCTGTTTTCATTGTAATTTAAGTGTGAATGGAGACTGAGGTCTCTGTAGCATTGGAATTTATACTGCTAGAAGCCCACGCTGCAGACCTTGTGTTTTCTGAGTTTGTGTAACATTGGAGGGAAAAACTGGCTATTTCATTTATTTTCCCTCAATTACGCTGCTTTATCAGAAACATGAAACTAGAGTTGTTGGGTTTTTTAAGATTTAATTAAAAAGAATACATAATAATTTTCCTTAAAAAAAAATTAAAAAAGGAAGGGGGCAAATGATAATACCTACAAAATTTAATTAGTCATTAATGAATAGAATATTAACCTGAGTGTTTTTAAGAACTTTAAAATTCTAGTAAGTATTAGTTCTCGGGGCATTTTTTCTTCATGATCTTCAGCGGAGTTAATTCATTACTGGAATGCTCTTAATCATAGATCTCACAACTATTTTGTTGAAAGGTGCACTGTAAAGGCTGACTAGGTTATTTAAAACCAAAAAAACCCCATAACTTCTACTAAACCGAGCAGATTCTACTGTAAAAAGCTGAGGGAGAGTGCATTTACTGCATAGCACTATGCTTGCCTGCAGTAATATTTCTGTTGCTCAATACTGATTAAGGATGAAGGATACGATGACCAGGAAGAACCATAACCTCAAAATGCTCTGGCAGCTAGAATAGGTGGTGAGATACAATGCTACCAGCAAATCAGGGTGCCATGGTCTTATACCATGGGTGCCTGGAAGTGGAATGTAAGTTCTATAGCTAATGGTAATCAAAACTCCATGGCAGTCGATGCCTTTTTTTTTTTTTTTTTTAAGATGTGTGTGTTATAAACTCTGTGTATGCAATAAGTAAGGAATTATTAGAAAAGGTGTAGATGATAGTGTGTGAGTGCTTTTTTAAGTCACTGAATCAATGCAGGCTCTAAGGGTCGAGAGCTTTGTGTGCTTCTGGTGATTAGGTCTCAGAAGGAGCTAGTAGAACTTCAAAGATGCAGAGAAGTGTGACAATGATGACTTACTAGTTTACTAGCTTGTTGTCACTGTTGAGAGATGAAATTAAATTTCCTCCTTGATGATTGTGGCAGGATATAGCTGCCGTAGAGATTACTAAATGCGGTAGGCAAATAAGTTAGACTTCCTTTTTGTAGCTAGCTTTTGTACTAATTGTTTCTGATACTTTATAACCTTCTCAGTAGCATTATATGAAAGAGCTGTGTGCATGTTTCTCTTGCCTGCCAGTCAGCCGTGTTGTAAACCACCTGCACTCTAGGAAGAAAATACGTATTAACTTTTAATATAACATTAAAATTAATGAATTAAATGCACTGCAATGGGAAATGCAGATTTTAACTAATAATTACAACTCATGAAGCTTGCTAATCAAGCACTGAGTCGATAGATATGAGACCTGTGCTACTTCACTCAGGGTGAGTATGCTGACAGCTTATAAAATTAGAACTATAGAGCACACTGGATGTAGACAGCATGCTTCCAAAGGCAACGTTAGAAAGTGTTGTGGCTTGTGGAGAATGAAGTGAAAAACAGGAGTGCTGACTGAATATTGTTCGCAGTGGCTGTGGTCCCAAGAGAGATTTCAGAGTGCACTACATTGTGTCTCTACAAAAGCACCTTTCCTTATAGTCGCAAACTCCATGTCATCTCTTTCCTTTGCTCCACTGCTCAGAGTTAGCAAGACTATACGTGTATGGGTTTATTGCGCTAAGGCTGTGTATTCTCTAACAGCAGGAAGGCAAGCCAAGAAATTTCAACTATTTTAAACTTCTTTTGTACCAATGTAATAGTCTCAATTGCTGACAATTTAGCAGAAAAACCTGTCTTGGTTATTAGGCAATGACTTACATTTGAACCACAGGTACTGACCTCATAATTTTGTTTTTGTTAAATCCAAGACCAGAGGGAGATGCAGCTAAACCTGATTTGAAGATAAGTCAAAGGCCAAGGATTTATGAAATAGAAAAAGATCATGTTTATATTGATCTGTGAAATATTACAAAATAATCATATAGATGCTGTGATATTAGCTATAATACCCTAGACATCTTTAGTCAAAGTTAGGCCTAACCCAGGTTCTGTTGATTGAAGTCTAGTTTCTGAAGCTTTAGTAGCCCACATGAGAACCTTGTTATCTGGCTCTTCCTTACCACAGTTCTCTGACACTTTGCTATGTTGAAGCGCTGTGGATTTAAATTATAAAGCTATATGTAATTTAACTAATTACTTGTGTTAGAAAATGCTATCCTGTAGAGTTGAGCAGTTTATTGTTGTGTGCTGGTAGTATGGTCAAGGGGATTTGCAGCACGTACACTTCTCACAATGCCACGTCAGAAACAGATCGAAAAGTGTTCTCCTTACCTGAGAAAGAGAACAAGAGAAATCTTGCAAGGTAAGCCATAAACAGGAGCAGAGTAGTACAGAATGAAGGAACTGTTGCAAAGACACTTTACCTTTTCATGCCTATCCCTTTTCTGTTCTGGAAGACTGAATTAAAAGAATCAAGGTGAGGAAATTAGATTTAAAAAAAAAAATGTAGGATATATGAGTTTCTTTAGGAAAGGAAATGCTGAGAGTAACGTTAATGTTTCATATTCTGACTTTGCATGTCTGCATCATGAGGATGTCAAAATGATAAATGCAGTAGTGAATAAATTTTAGATTGCATGCTGTGGAAATACGCACAAGCTTGGAGTTGAAACTGTATTTCTTATTTCCTTCATTTCTATTCAATGCATTATTTGACCTCTTTCAGTTCCTTGGAAAAAGAGCATCACGCTGCTGGTCAAACAAACTACTCATAGCTTCTTGATAATTAATATTTTTACATTGCGATGTAAAGTGTTTCCCTACATAACTAGTGTAATCCTTTTATTCCATTAGGTATCTATTTTTTAGCCTACAGTACTTTGTCAGTGACTGTAAGAAGTGATTTATTAAATGTTGAAAACATAGTACTGGGTAATTCTTGTACAGCTTTAAGGAATTTGTAAATGATCTAGAAGAACTATAAACCATAGAAGCATAGAACAGCCTAGGCTGAAAAGGACCTCAAAAGATCATCTGGCCCAGCCTTTCATGGAAAAGGGAGCGTAGATGAGATTATCTAGCAGCCTGTCCAGTCGTGTCTTGAAAACCTCCAGTGTTAGGGACTCCAACCACATCTCTGGGGAGGTTGTTCCGGTGATTGATTTTTATTTTTTTTTTTTAAACTCAAAACTTCCCTTTTTAATGCCAAGATGAAGTCTTTCCTGCTGCCCCGTTTACCTGTTGCCCCTTGTCTTCTCCGTGTGGCTTGTGAAGAGAGAGCCCACGTCTTCTTTGTAGCTGCCCTTTAAGTACTGCAAAACTGCGATGAGTTCCCCCCGGCCCTTCTTTTCTCTAGGGAGAAAAGACCGAACTCCTTCAGTCTTTCTCCACAGGGCAGGTTCTGGAGCCCTCCTTTGGACCCTCTCAATCTGTCCACATTTTTTTTGAAATGTGGGGACCAGAACTGAACACGGTATTCCAGGTGCGGCCTGGAAAGCACTGAGTGGGATGATCACATCTCTATGGCTGCTAATAATGTCCCTGCGTGTGCAGCTCAGGGTCTGATCTGCCTTTGGCGTTGCAGCAGGGCAACGCTGACTTATCTTCAGATGGTGGTCCAGCAGGACCCCCAGGTCGCTTCCAGCAAGTCTGCTCCCCAGCCACACACATCCTGGCCAGTACTGGGCTCTTGGGTTATATCATCCCAGGTGCAGGACTCTGCACACGTCTTGTTAAACGTCATACAGTTCTTGCTCGCCCGCTCTTCCAGCCTGCCCAGGTCTCTCTGTAAGATGGCTCTCCCTTCTGAGGCGTCCACCTCACCGCCCAGTTTAGTGCCGTAGTGTTTCCAGTCCCACCGCCCAGGTCATTTATGATGTTGAGCGGCGTGGGGGTGTCCTGGTTTGGTGCCCGAGGGACCCCGCTTGTGAGAGGCTGCCAGCCTGAGTGAGAGCCGCTGATGGCCAGGGCTGGAGCGGGGCCTGTCAGCTGGACCCTTCCGCCTCCGGGGCCACCCCTCCGGCTGGGGGGGCCTGCGGAAAACAGTGGCTAGCGCCTTGATGAAGTCCACGTAAACAATACCCACTGTTCCCCTCTTGTAGATGAGTATGACGTTTACCCTCTTCCAGCTGTCTAGGCCATCCCCTGATCCACCAGGGCTTTCAGATTACAGACAGCGGCCTTGCAACCCTGTCGGCTGCTTCTCCCAGCGCCCCGGGGTGGATTCCCTCCGGGCCCGGCGGTTTGTGTGGGCTGAGGCCTTGCGAGAGGCTGCGGGCCAGCCCTTCCTCCATGGCCGGCCGGTCCACGCGTGGGTTGTCACAGCAGCTTTGTTTTGTCATCTGGGTACGGCTGCGCTGGTAAAGATAGAGGCAAAGAAGGTATGGAGAACCTCGGCCTTGTCAGCATCGTTAGTGACCGGTTTCCCTGCCCTGTTTTGCCATGGGCCTCTGTTTTCCCTGTACTTCTGCTTATTACAAAAATCTATAAAATTACACAACTCTCTGTTTCCAGAAGAACTTTTCTATACTGTAGTGTGTATAAAGATACGCAAATATGGATTATTACAAATCCGTGCTTGAAAAAGCCTTGGTGCTCACTGAGGAAACTCGCCAGTTATCATTAATGAAGAGGCCTTCATTTCTTTCCTTTAGCAACAGCTGGGGCAGCTAAATCCGCTGCATCTACTAAACAGCAATATTCACCTTTTTACACTCTTGTGTATGCTTTGTGCTGCTTATTTACATACACAAAACACGAGCTTTTGGCAAAAAAAAAGCCAGTCCTTTCAGGAGTGCCCAGGTCTTCAGAGCTGAAAGCTTTGTGAGTTGTTTGTGAAAAAGCCGGAGTTCTGTTCTTATGTTCATAAGAGAAAAACAAACATGTTTGCTCTGAACTGCTTGTTGTAGTTAATAGTCTGAGCAGATTTACAGTTGTGCCACTTGTAATTTCTTAGTAAAATCACTCATTTCTCAGTAACCTCTGGATAAGTTAGGTATCATTTTCCAAATGTTTAAAAATCTCTACATAAAGTTGGGGTTTGCAATGAAGATTACTAACAGCGTCATGGTAGTGAATATCTTTGTATTATAACATAATGTCTATTCCTTGTATTTTGCATAGCATTTTTATTTTCTATTTTAACCTTTGTATTTTGTGAATCTTTAGAAGGAATAATTTATTAAGTCTTTAAAATACAAAGGTGAGTAATTGAATCCTTATCACACTTTAAGGAATTTACAGATGGTCCTAATGAGCTGTAAATCACAAAATACTTGTTCCCAGAAGAATTTTCTTACAAGACAGTTATTCTTAGGAATGGAAGATTGCTTCAGTGTTGATAATGTTTGCTCTATCGCTATTGAATGCTAACTACTTGTAATTTTCCATTACTTTACAACAGTACAGCCTACCTAGCTGCTGTCTGTGGTATGATTACTATGTAAGGACAGAAAGTATTGGAGAGGCCTGAGCAGTCAAAAGAAGACTCACTAATATGAGTGAATGTCTGCTTAAGCATTCATCACAATTAGTGTAACAGGTTTTTGCAGGGAGAATTCACACTGTACCCATTGCCAATAAGGGTACAGCATCCTTTTATACTAAGCACTAAAATCCCCTTTGCTCTTCTGAGAAGTGGTTTAGGCGTATCCACAATCTTAAACGTTATGTCTTATTTTCTTATCATTTTGGAAAGCTTTTTAGGGGTATTAAAGTCAGAAAAAAAAGCAAAATAGTTCCCGTCCTTTATTTGGCATATATAAAACTTTTAATTTCTACTAAGAAACTCTTAAGGAACCCTTTCATACATCAGTGAAACTATTTCAGTTGTGTCGCTTTCAGTTTGGTTTGGGCTTTTTCTAATCAGCTCCAGAGTATTGCCTTGTCTATTCCCAGAATCTGATACAAGGAGGCAGAAAAAATTGTGAATGAGAGTGACTACGCACTGCAACAGATGGCTATAAGGGGTCGTAGAATGTCTGTCCTTGGAGATTTAAAAAAAAATGTGATTTTAAAAGAATTCTTTTAAAAGAGATTTTAAAAGAATCCTGATCTTAAAATCGAAGTTAAACATACTTTGAGCAGGAGGTCTGATGAGAGATCTTCCAATTTATTTATCATTTTGTGGAAAAACATGTGGACAACAGCTTGGTTTGCAGAAAAATCAGAAGTCATTCATTTTTTTCTTTTTCTTTTTTTTTTTTTTCTCTTCTATAAAACTCCCAAGTGGCAGTTATGCGCCTTAAAGTTAGTTGAAGGTTTCTCAGCTGTGGGGACATAATTCGATTTGGTGATAGTGGCAGCAGGGCAAATGCTGGGTGGCAGGATGCAGGGGATGATAAAGGTCAGATCAGTTAAGGCCCAGGAACTGAGACAATCAGTGTTTGGGATCTTTCAGCTAGGAATTGGAGCTGTCACAGAGTTTTATGCATGCATCTCAGCTTTTCTGAGCGATGGGAAGGGTGAAGCAGGCTGGGAAAGGGGCACCAGAACAGGGTGCCCACATCCCTCCTGTGACTCACAGAAGCACTTATTCTCCCCTCTGCCCTCACCATGTGCTGAGGAAAAGGGTTGTTTGATATGCTGAGAAAGGAGAAAATCTTAATTGTTTCATCCGAAGGAAAAGAGTAGGTGATTTAATTAAGCTATCATTTTATGTTGAGATAAATTTAAAGTACAAGGTAGTTGTTCTTTTTTACGAGTATCCATCCATTGCACGAATACTTTTTATAGTTATCTATTACACGGCTTTCACATAAAAGTGAAGAGCCTATGGAGTTTAACTAATCTGGATTGGTGATTGTAGAATGAATTGCAGAAGGTTTGGTGATGGGTTACGATGACACGTATGAAGAATAAAAAAAAAGATTTGGGATGTGTTTTGTGATGGGAATCAGGCGATGTCGAGCAAGACAGAACTACACGTAGGATCTGCTGGAATTAGGCTACAGTTCATTCTGGTGCTGTTACCTCTGAGCTGTTGTGGAGGTGGTGGGTACAGGAGGAACTACCTGCACATAACAGCACAGACATCGAGATCCAAGGTTTCTGTCATTATCTTTCTCTCCTCTGGTCCTTGCATCTAAACTCCCACCCCCACACTGTGCTTCATGGGCAGGAGGAAAGAGAAGAGACCTGTGATATAAGAAAGAAAAAGATCTGGAGGACTGTTAATTGGTTTTGGGTTTTTTTGTTTGTTGTTTTTTTTTTGTTTTTTTTTTTTACTACATGTAATAATGATTGTAACATCACTTTTATGCTCCTTCTGTAGCAATATCGAATTATTTAGGTCATTGCAGTTCTCTGTTGTCTTACATTTCCTTTTTCTCTGTTTCCTCTTATATTCCATTTTCTTTATATTTCCAAATATATCAGACTTGAAAGTGCAAAATTCGGAAACTGTTCACTTACTTACAAGGAACTCCAACCAAATCCAGTTAAAGTAACAGTCCTCCCTAGGCAATGAGATTTGAATCCTGTTGGGACCACTTGAAGCTGAGCATGAAAAATAAAGGAAAATTATTTTGATTTTTTTAAGGCAACTTTATTTTTATTACTATTCTTGATAAGTAACGATTAATCATTGCTCCAAACAAACATTTTCTTCAGTAGCCAAAGTGAGACAAAAATGTTTCATCACAAACTTCCTGATGCACTCTACTGTAGATTTGATACTAGATTTTGTTTGGAAATTTTTTTTTTCATTGCAGAGCACTGGTGTTGCAGACATCACAGACAGCCGCCTTCTAGCTTCTTTTAACCTATGCATAATTGTTCTGTGTTTTGTGGTGTGTTTTTTTTTTTTTTCTTTCTAGATATTGATTACATCATCAACTCTTGTGCCCTGGAAGTATTTTTTTTTTTATTTACTATTCTGCTTTTGTGCAGCAAAGTCAATTAATTTAACTGTATTTCAGTTTCTCCATCTATTGGAGATTATGTCCTAGAGCTATGTCCGCATCCCCAAAAGGGCGTCCCTTTTTGGTGCAATGGTGCTCGTCGATCTCAAGGGCTTTTGGTGACTCCAGTGGTGTCAGTATACTGAGACAGGAGGGACTGCTGCGGGTCAAAGGCGAGAGAAGCCCAGGTGGCGGATGGTGGATCCACTTTTGTCACAATCTTGAGCACCCCAGTTTTTCACTGAATTCTTCTGTGAATTTCTTTTGGATCAATTAATGCGGTAATAAAGTTCTACCAAAGGACACTTGAATGCATGTGTGATTGGCAAAAGCACTCTGCACCGAGAGTGCTCATCAGAATTGACATGACTCAATTTTCAAAATAACTCTTCACATTGAATGCTAAAATCTTTTAGAGTTTTAGTTGCTCCTGTTTCTTTGGCTCCTAGACATTGAACTTCTGAAAAACCTTGGCCTTTTGTGTCTCACAGGGCTCTCTCCTGAGTCATCTCCCATTTGTTCAGCTTTCACTGATTTCGGTTTGAGCTGTACAGGAGAGTACAGCCTCGGATGTGCAATTCTGCACATAATAGATGAATTTCATTGGTATTCAGGGTTTAGTTCTGACAGATGTGATCAGATAAGACATTCTGAAGTGATGCTAGCTTTATTGGCTTTTCTGCTTTTGAGTTTCAGTTGCAAGATATCAATAGGTGGGCATTTCTTTTTGTACGTTGTTTTTAGAAATAGTGGTTGGTTTTGGTTTTTTTTAAGTCATGAAAGCAAAGACATACTCTAATATGTAAGTTTTGCAGGAAGCACGCAGTTCTTTAATAGCATATGATATTTTGGTAATAATGCACTAGTAGCTTGAAAATCCTTTAATATATTTTTCAAGATAGGGGTTAGTACTCGTGTATTGTGCTTTCTAATTGATAAAGCATTTGGAAAATGTGAACAACATTTATTTCTGGAACAAGGTCACACTTTAAGAATTGGTTTTGGAGTTGCTAACAGGGTGTCTGTGCCGATTTTTGGCGAGATGGCTGTCTCTCTTTAATTTCTTGTATGTTTCTGGAGCTTGGGCTGTTGTTTCTGTGTAGTTGTAGATGTGATGCTGTGCTCTGTTGATATGGGGAGAAAAGCAGTCTGTTCAGGTATGTGGCTGTTGGTACCCACAGAGAAACGTTCCACAGGAATGTGCTGCTTGAGTTAATATCACATGAGTCTTTTTATATAATCCTCTGAATTAAACACAAGGGAAAAACATTCGGACCATCTCTCACTGATAACAATTTCAACTACCTCCGCAATCTGGCTGGGAACCCAACTGTGGTGTAAATGATGATGCATCTGCTGCTTTATCAGTTTGTTGCTAAATTTTATGCATTTGTTTGTTTAAATCTGAAGGATAATAGAAAAGCTCTAAGTATTCCCGTATCTATAGCACTACTTTGCTTTATATCACAATGCAATCAAATCCTTTTAAGTGTTATCGGATTAAGTAAAATTTTGTCTGGCACAAGATGGCTAAGGGGTAGCTGCTTGAATAATCAGCTTTCAGAACTTGACTGCTAGTTAATACAAAACTGTCTCTGTAAATGCAATAAAATATTTTTCATATTTTCATTAAGTTTTTTGTTTTAATCATAGATAAATGCACTCAAACAGTTCAAGTAAATTTAGAACAAGAACCGTGTTACTATTTTAAAAAATAAAATCTTAATTTCTAGGTATCTTTAGGTTTTTTCTCATTTTTTATTATTAGAATTTTTAAATTCATTTATCCCAGCAGTCTCCCATGGCTAACACCAACTAATATTCAGTTAGAACTGACAAAGGAAGATCTCTGGTTTGCATTAAAAATGAGTATGTCTTGAATGTTTACTTTACAAATATCAACAACTTAAGAAAGAGTTACCATCAGCTAAGGCTAAATCATAACACACACTTGCAAGTAATATTTAAATTTTCCACTCCTCCTCCCTTTTTTAATAACTTGCTAGGGCTCGGTATCTTCTCCCGCAATCCACCTTTCATTTACTTCTAAAAGCACAGGAATAAACATTTTAGGTTAAATGTTTTTTAAGATTCAGGGTCCTGTGAGAAAACAAAGTAATACATAAACTATTCTGTGTGTAACTTTCATTTTTTGCAAGACCCGTTCTGGTAGGGCTACCACATAATTCTAAAATACCAGGAGAGAAGCACTATGTGATCCTGTAGGAACTGCGGGGAACCCTGCTTATGCTGCGTCATTGTAAATATTTTGCCGTTGACTTCAGTGAACATAAATTTTAACTCTGTATGCTATTAAATGACCTTTTATGTTACCTTCTTTATAGACGGCAATAGTGATATAAAAATATATTGTAAAAAATGTTGGGTTTTTTTGTGAAAGGTTTTTGGTTTTGGTTTGGTTTTTTTGGTAACTGGAATTGCACTGTCAGAGGAAATCCCGTTGTTAGTAATTGGCTTACTTTTTTGTAGTGCATTTAGAAATGGGATTGCTTTTTTTGGTGCCTCGGTAAGTCAGTGGTTCTCGGAGAAATGCTCAGTTATAAATGGATAACAAATTAAAGGAAAAACTAATTTGCATGCTGATACTAAATCTCCAAAGCTGGTAATGCCCAATGGTAGTTAAAATAGGCCGTATTTTTTAAGTCTTTCTGTGTATAAGCTCTGGCATTAAACCAGATATTGGTGTCTTAAATATTCCTCCTTGATAATGCACTAAGTAGTCATCATACCTATGTTAAGAAGTGAATGTTACTATGTAGTTCCAAAATGTGTTTGGCCCTCCACTAGTGACTTCAGAGAAGTTAAACAGGATCTTCTCATCTCTTGTTCTCCTGGGTCATTTTTTTCACTCTCTATGGCTCTGCTCTCACACTCTAGATGGCTAAGACTGTCTATTTTGAAAAAAAATGTTTACAATGAGGTGCATGTAGTGTGGGTATCATTTAAAGCTCGCATGCAAAACTTTTTTGAGATGTGTACCCAGTAAAATCTGTCTCTAAAGCCAGAATGCTGTGAGACAGATGTGGTGGGTGGGAATGGTTGCTGGTGCTGCTGTCTGCGCGGAAACAGCTGCCATGAATGCCGCTGTTTCCCAGGATATTTTAAATCTTGCATTCTCTCTTTTCCTGCATTTGTCCTTTGCAAATACAGGTTTATTAATATCAGAGCATAGTACTGGAAACAATGAATCTGGTAGCCTTGAAGCAGGAGATAGTATTTATAGTATCCATATTATGCCTTGAAGATCCTTCAGTAAATTAGCTGTAATGAGCCATTCTGTGCTGGTATAAATGATGAAATAGATTAATGAGGCAAGAATGCAAAGTCACTAACACTTCTTTAGACGAAGCTTTAGACCTTAACCAAATAAAATAACATCTGAAAACTTCCTACTGATTTTTTTTTTCAACGTTCCCAAATGACTGCGTTTTTTTAACCAATTCCGTGCTTCTAAATAGAAGATCTTGAAGCCTTCCTTTGAAATGTGAGCTGAGTTCTTGTTTGTTTGATTAAACAGTGATATGTGAGACTTGGCAATGGTATATCCATTTTTGGAGTATGGGAATCACGCGTAAAGCGTTGCTGATAGTGAGGCGAGAAAAATAGAACAAAAGTGTCTAGAAATTCTTTATTCCAATTTAGCTGGAAAGATTCCAGCAGAAATCAATAGCCCCTGCTGCTTTTGCATGAAACACTCGGACATTTAGCAATTTAAAAAAAAAAAAGGAAAAAGAAGACTTTAAGGGGTTATGGATTATTGGCATTTAAGTACTGAATTCAAGGACATCTGCTTGTGTAACAGAAGTTCCCTTTTGTTGCCTATAAACGCTTGTGTCTGTTACCCACGTTGAAAGACTAGAAAATAAATTAAGGGGCTGTACTAGTAATTTTGTGCATGTTTAGGTTTTATCACTTATTTAAATAAGGAAAAAAAAATCAAACTCCACAATAGAATGGTGGATACTTAGCAGGGTTCTGAAGGTATGAAGGACAATTCCTCCACGAAAAAGTCAATTCAGTGCTTGGTTAGGAGCCCCGGAAAAGCAGGGAGGGAGAGAACAAATCAGACAGTAAGATTTATTATTTATTAGAAAAAGAATCAAGAAAACTATATGGTCTCTACAGTGTTTTCCATTGTTTTGTTCTTTCTGTAGTTCTGTTTAGACTAAGTTTTTACATTTTGGTTTTTTTTTCAATATTTAATGAAGCTGTGACAGAGTTTGTTTCATCGTGAGCGCAACATGAAGGAACAGCAGGATTGTAACTTTTCAGAAAATTCACGTATCCTGTATGTGAGTGTATCCAGCAGAAAATGCCAAACAGCTCTGGGGATATCTAGGATATCAATCGGTAACACGGCTTTTGAGTTTTTGAATGTTAGTGAATGACCTTTGTAGCTAAGACATCTGATCTTTGCAGGCTAGAGATCAGCTGTACATAGGCAGACGTTTCCATGTACATCAACCTGGCTAGACTTGCACAAGTATTTCCAAGACAGAAAAGGCTATAACTTAAAACTTACTTATAATGAGATGATTCATTTAAAAAAGAAAAAAAGAAGTTACAAATCTTTGTGTACTTCTCAACATAAGTTGTGCTTAATTTGAAAGACCAGAGACAGAACTCAAAGCAATGTAAAAAAAGCTTTAAATCATGTGGAAGTGGAGCAAATGAGGTATCACAACTTATGCCTGTTTATAAATAAAACAGATGGGGCTTTGAGGGAGCATTTTGACTCCAGCCCCTCATTGCTCTGCGTGGGCAGAGCACCACGTCACTCGTCTGGAAGTGTCGGGAACTCCAATTCTGGAAGGCTGGCTTGCTGGAACAGCGGACCATAGTTTCTTTCCAATTTATGTCAGCGGAGAAGTCCAATTATTTGTGTAATTTCCATTAGTACTCAAATAAATTAAGCTGTGCTGTAGCTGTATCTTCAGTGGCACTTCTGCCAGTATAAAATGTGAGATGCACAGTCTTAGCTCTGCTCTGACACTGCTGAATTGGCAAAAGTTTCTGCTGTGGACTTGATTAAATCTTGAATAATATTGAACAGAGAAGTGATTAAAATAAAAGAGAACAAAACCTCTGAAGAATATATTTAATCTAAAACTTTAAAATGCTGACCTTGACAAGGTATTTATGAGTTAATTATGGTAGAAGAGGAGTATCCTGCACTTCAAACACTGTGCTCTGAGAATTCGGTACATCGCTAACTCAGACACGCTTTGTGGAACGGCGTTGTCTCCTTAGTTTTGCTCCTGTCCTTTGGGGACATCTCGGATTACTTTGGTCTGTGTAATGCGACAACCTTCATAAAGGTATTTGCACGGCTTGTTTCTTCGGAGCAGGCTGACAAATATAAGTGTTCTGTTCTCTAAAGCCATATCAAGTTGAGTTTTAGTTACCTTTTGTAATTATCACAAGTGCTTTCAAATAATATTATCTTCTGTTTTCCATATTTAAAAGGGATAGAAAGATCATATCTGATTACTGTTGTTTATATTTGGGTTGGTTTTTTTTTTTGCCTAAGCAAATTTTAAATGATCATTTAAGTCCTCCTGTGTAAAATTGACCTTAAAAGGTAACTGGGCTACCTTTTTCTGCCTGAACATGTTTTTGTTAGATAAAACCTGATCATTCTTGAAATGTCAATAGTGATGTGCTCGTCACTTCTTTGCATTTACAAACATCTTCTATTGTTTCCAAAATTCAATTAGCTATATTTCACTGCAGGGTTTGCTTGCAGTCATTAAAAACATAGTCATTTTTATATAGCCTGCACCTTTTTTGTAAATGCTGCTGTTTGGAAAAATGCCAGGACCTTTCATTCTGAATCTGCAAAAACATTTGAAGGGAGACTGGGGAAAAAAAAGTGTTGTATGCAAAGATTATATGTAGATTTTCTTGTTCTTTTCAAATGTATTTTGTTAATCTTCCTTCACTTAGTCTGGATAACAAGGGAAACTTGTAGCACTATTTTATTTAAAACACACTAAGAGTGATAAAGGTTACTTTGGAAGATTTTTGGAAGTTCTGAATTTTCTTGCAGAACCATCCTTACAGGTATCTTGTATTTCAGTGTTTTGGTTTTCAACTCTGGTATTGACTTAGTGGATGTCTACTTTGTATCGAGTCATGAGCAAAAAGCAAGTTAATGTGTTTGCATGATTTTGAGTTTGCAAAGTTCCATGTGCATTGAGCACAGCTCCATTCCTTTGGCAGCAGGCAGCAAAAATATTCTGTGGTAGGCTATGTGGTATATTATGAAATGTTCTCTTATAATTTTAAGATGTATTAGTATATTAGATCCTGGTGCTCTTCCATGCAAAGTGAGTAGGAATTTAAACTCTGAGAATTAAGATTTTATATGAAGGTCGAGCCATGGCTCTATGGAAATCGTTGACTACTTTGAAAATCATACTTCATTAGAAAAATCCTTGTCTTAGTGAAGAAAATAAAAATATCTGTCAGTCAGACATCTTCCTATGAAAATTTAATTTTATTGTTGATTAATCCAACTGAATTGGAAAGATTAAAGAGATATATTAGAAGACAGGAATGATAGCTCACCCTGACATACTGTCAGCCTATTCCAAATCTCATTATCTAACTACATATTCCAAAGTTATAGCCCACAGTCCAAACAGTAATTCATTTTTGGAACTGTGTTACGGGGGGTGTTTCAAGAGACTTATAGAAACCTAGAGATGATGTACCTGAAATGAAACAATCTGTAGCGCATTGCTTGTGTTTAAATTCTAGGTCAGTTTTTGTGACTGGTGAATCAGATTGTTATGGTCCATAGGTTTTTGGCTTCGTTTTTTTTCTTTTGATGTTGTGGGTTTTATGAGGGTTTTCTAGGCCTGCTTCAGCGTGGGCTTCCCATGGGGTCACAGCCTTCTTCAGGCATCCGCCTGCTCTAGTGTGGGATCCTCCATGTGCTGCAAGTGGATACCTGCTCCACTGTTAACCTCTGTGGGCTGCAGGGGGACAGCCTGCCTCACCGTGGTCTTCACCATGGGCTGCAGGGGAATCTCTGCTCTGGCACCTGGAGCACCTCCTCACCTCCTTCTGCACTGGCCTTGGTGTCTGCAGAGTTGTTTATCTCACATATTCTCACTCCTCTCTCCTGACCGCTGCTGGTGTTGTGCCGTTCTTTTGTGTTTGATTTGGGTGTTTTTTTCTTCTTAAATATGTTATCCCAGAGATGCTACCACCATCGCTGATGGGTTCGGCCTTGGCCAGTGGTGGTCCATCTTGGTTCCAGCTGGCGTTGGCTCTGTTGGACACAGGGGAAGCTTCCAGCCGCTTCTCACAGAAGCTACCCATGTAGGCTCCCACTACCAAAACCTTGCCATGCAAACCCAATATGCTAATTTTGCTAATTTTTCATAAAAACAGTTGTGTATTGTATTTGAAACAATATTGTTCTGGTTAAAGATTACAAAATGGGTGTATTTATACTGTAGAAGGGGTACTTTGGAAATTGGAAGTGGTTGAAATTATACTCAACTTTGCAGCAGCCTAGTTTGTTTTTCTGCTAATATTTACAAATGTAAGATTCCTTTTGTGAATCTTTTTAAGAAGCTTGATTGGAAATAATATTGCGGTCACGTTGAAGTTTGCTTGCCCTGTGCTTTTGCTTTCTGTTAATTAGTCTGTCTTGATCAATTGATGTTACTGAGACCAATTTGATCAAATTTAAGATATACTTTAAGAACATTCAGTATTTAGCCTTACAGCATTTCTTTCCTTTTTTTGTTTCCTCCATAGATACTACAACGTATTCCACTGAGCGATCTGAGCACTTTAAGCCATGCAAAGACAAGGATCTTGCATATTGTCTCAATGAAGGGGAATGCTTTGTGATTGAAACCTTAACAGGATCACATAAACACTGCCGGTAAGTGATTTGTGGAGAAGTTGCAAAAAAAATCTTCTGTCCAAGGGAGACAGCATTAGAAAAAATAAACATTCAGAGTTAAAATGTTACAAAGCAATGGAATTTGTCTCCAATTTGATTAGATCCCTCACAGGATATCTTTTTTTTTTTTTACTAGTCTGTAATATTTGTAAATACAAATACGGGAATAGAAAAAGCAACATTTTGATTACTTTTACAGATAAGAAGAGTCTTCAATATTCTATTTTCTGATTATATAAACAAGTAAGGATTAATGTTTTGTTTTCTTTTTTATGCATTAAAATCTTACTTTCCTCTACATATGGGAAGCATTCCTTTATTTTGGGTACTCTAAAGCTTTGACAATAGCTGTATGCATTGTTCATTGAGAGACAGGAAGAGTTGTTCAGTTAGTAGTTTTAAGAATTAGAGTTTCATAAGTTTAATTATTGAAAGATAAAATGGACTGTAATAGCCATCTGAACCTGCTATATAGCTGTTGTACGGTTTTATGCTCCTGAACTTCTGTTCATGTCGATGACCATGTTGAATGTATTTAAAAGACTATCAGAAAAGAAAGCCAGATCACCAACTATAATTATTCTAGATGTAGTGGCCGGTAAAAGGGAGCGATATGCAGAAGGAATACTGTAACATCTTCCTAAAGATGTGAATTAAAAAAAATTCTGAACTATTCAAATGGCCTTTTAAACAGAAGTGGTCAAAAATGAAAACCTCTGCTTTTGTTTTTTTAATCTACTCCTAAGATACTGTATTTGGCATACAGAAGGTATATCCAATACGCTTATATGCCCAAATTTTAAACTGAACATCTCAATATATAGCTATCTGTAATACATGTAATAAAAAGCACCTGAGATACTCAGACGCTTTCCTGAATGATTTTTAATTAGGCTGGTAAATTCATTAGCTAATTTCTTAGAACAGACTGTTTTGTAAACTGCATGGATTAAACTTTTAAATATCTACAGGAGTATGTCTCATAAGAGATGTCTTTTTTGGGGATTCGACTTTCAAGATCTTTCCTGTTGTCTGCCTTTGCCAGATTCCTGTTTACTTGCTGTGATTCTAATGCTGCAGTCTGACTAATGGTTAGAAGCTTTTCCATCCAAGCTTTTCCCTGTAACTAAGCAAGCCAGAGTGTTGAGTTTTCATTCTTTCCAGCAGAGTGAATTTTTTTCTTTTCATCACCTTCTCTAGTGTAATTCTTCCGTAGGGAAATCCGGGTATCATTTGTGAATCTGTTAGCTCCCGTGTGTAGCAGATTCGCATTGCTTGTACAAGTTTCGGGTATCGACACATTCTCTGGGAATTAAACATCTGTTTATTTCAGTGGGCACTTTGAAGTGTGCAAGACAAAAAGACATGTATGAGGCAATGAAAATTCATATAGCAAGAGAAGACAGATTTTAAAATTTAAAGGGTGATTACACTAGTTACAGTGCTTTGTTCAATTCTGTAAGAACCTTCAACACTGCAAGCAAGCAGCTCGTTTAGTGTTCAGTTCAGAATCACTTTTATGATACTGGCATGTATGTAATTAATGGAGAGAGACCTTTTAATTTGACCTTCAAATTCTGTATCTCTACGTTGGCGATAGACTATATGTCTCTTTGTCAGGGCCAGTGCTATAGTGAGTGGGATGCAGGTTTTTTCTATCTGTAGCCTAGAACCATGCTTTGAAATAGCAGCTAGAATGTACACGTATAGAAAAATACAATATTGATGTATATTTGTCCTCTAACAAAAAAAAAAGTAATTTTCCCTGAGAATGAAAGGGTTATGGAATTCCCATTGCAATTAAAAGAATCATTTGAATACAGAATTATGAAGACTTAGAGAGTGAAATGATACTTTGTTCTTAGAATCAGGCTGCATTGTGTATTCTCATTGGGAGTTTGATTTTGCATCTGTTCTGGGAACAGAGCACCAATTTACTGAAATGGGAATTTGCCATGTGGAACAGCTGCGGATAGAAGACCTTGATGTAGCAAAAAACTTTCGACCCACTTTGTCAGGTTTAAAGAGTGTTAGTAGATGACATGCTTAGGCAGTTGTGCAGTTGGTCTTTTTGTGTGCACAAGTTTAAGGACATATACGCTAATGATTGTTAAAGCAAAAAAAAAAATATTAGATAGCAATTAATAAATATTTGAGTTACATCCTGGACCTCTTCTCTATCCTTATGAACCATACTGTCAGTGCAACAGTCTCAACTGGTGGTTCAAGCACCTTTCAGAGTTGACAAAATTCACAAAGCTCTTGTTGGACAATAGGAGGAGATAAGCACACATCAAATTCCAGCAGTCAGTAATGACATTGGCAGCTGGATGTTGTAGAGCACTGGCTCTATAACTTTTTTTTATGTTTTGTGAGATATATGCCTTATCTAGTTTGAACCTGTAATTGTGGAGAGTGGGACTAGCATGCACCCTTGGTAAAGGGCAAGAGGGAAGCCATGTTGCAGGAGACCTCTTACAGTAAACAAGGAGGTCAGAAGTAGCCCTGATCATGCATCTTCCATTCTTATCCACCTACAGAGAAGATGTCCTGAAGTCATGGAATCTTTTTTTTTTCAGCTTACTTGACAACTGGAAGAAAGTATAGAAATGGTTATAGTTTCAAATTGTACAATTCCATTTTGGTTTGAACTTCTACATTTTACTCACTGTCTCTTGATAAAAATCTGTCTGGGGATGCAAACTGACAGAGTTCTCCTGCATGGTTAGATAACAAGATACACTGGATATTGTTTGTGCTATTTTAAAGGTGTGACTTCAGTATTTATTTTTGTGAATGGTTTAACACAAGCTTGTTTTAAGGATAGGGTAGGTCAACAGTAGGGAAAATTCATATTTAGCTTCTCCATATGCTGAATTTTTTTCCCTGTTGCCTTCTTGAGAATTTAAGCTAAATGGTGAGGGTGCTTTCAGTTGTTATTTACATAAAACAAATCAAGTACACAGTCAACACTGACACATTGGCATTTAACTGGGTATTATATAATGTGGGCTTTAAAAAGTTTAAGTTTTGTCTGTACAATTTTATTTCAAAGACCCTATCTCAAGTCGCTCTGGGTCTTTGGGGTTGGGGTTTTTTTTTGTGTGAAACCTTCTACTTTTTTTTTTTTCTTTTCAGTCCATTTATTTTCCTCTGATTACCCATTTAGGACTGGAAAATACTGAATGGAATGAGTGGCTAAAACTTCTGAGAGGAGAGGAAGATTGCACTGTTAAATTTCTCTCCCGAAAGAAGCCATTAAGACTATTGTGTACGCACTGGAAATCTGGGTGTTGGCAATGAACTCTAATATACTCTTTATGGATCTGAGTATGTTGGATGAGATATTCCTTTTGTCCTTTGCTTGTGTCCTTCATCTCTCCTTCATGAAGCAAGCAGTATAAAACCTGAGTAAGTTTTCTAACAACAGAGAGTGAAATCGTAGACTCACAAATGCACAGTAAACAAAACATCATTCCTAGTTAACCGAATTACAGCAGGTTGTACATATGTGTCCAAAGAGCGCTACTGTGGTTACTATCCCAGAGTTTTCAGATTTCATAGGACAATCTAGTTTGGATGCATTCATCTTGTTCTGATGAATTTTGTGCTTGGTGATCTTGCTCTTTTTAATGCATAAAACTTTCCATTTTGACACTTAGTTGATTAAAAATTTATACCAACATTGCTCAGCTTTGTTTAAAATCTGTCCTGAGACCAGAAGGATTGAATTCCCTTTTAATGAAAGTCCTATTTGGATAAATGTTTATATACTGTCAGGTTTAATTGTGAGTCTTTTGCATAGTAGCAGCTGTAATCCAGGCATAGCCCTTGCTGTCAGTAAAAGCAGGAGAAAGGGATCAAGTAGACTGGATATAAGAACGGCTCTGGCATATGATACATGCACTTAACCATAAGTTAAAATCTAAAAAGATAAGACCACTTCCCTGTTTTATTTATTTGGCTTGTTATCTAGGTTTTTGCAGTCTGACCTAGGTGTTTTAAAATACCAGCTGCTCCATTTTGTGTGTTCCCCCCATTTTGTATTTCAGTGACACTTTTCCAGAGTGCTTCCAACGTGTAAGTAAAGCAAACACAGAAAATTATTCACTATTTGAATAGCATTGAATAAATAAAACATTTTGTTGATGTCACAATATTGCAAGGTTAGTTTCATCAAAAATAATCCATTGCATTAAGCTGACAACATAACATACAGCTACAAGCGTTTAAAGGACGAAGAAAGCTGTGCTTAAAATTTAGGATTACTTTCCATGTCAAGGGCAATCAACAGACCTCCTGTCGTGAAAATTATTATGAGCATAGCTGTAGCACGTACCTAGATTATATTTGCGTAGTTGCACACATCATTAGCTGGAAACGCTGCCATGTTTACTTTAGAAAAGCTGAGGTGAACTTGAAATATCACATCAGGTAGCTCCAAGCTGTTGGTAAGCAACTGTATTTTAATATAGATATCACATTGCATTATTATTACATCACCTGCTTACTCAGCAGTGCTTTTACAACTTATGGTTGCCTTCAGCAATGCATTTGTTTCTGTTAGCTCAAATGAAATAGCCTGTGTGGCTAATGCATTGTGACTATGATATTTTTCAAAACTCAGGCCTGTAAGAAGTCAGGAAGCAGAAATCCTGGCCAAGAAGTCTGTCACACGGACTGCACATCCCAAGGGGAGAATCAGCTTGGCTATATTCGTAGTTGTTTGCTAGCACTCGAGACAGGGCTAGTAAACCTGTAAAGCCTTTATCTCTTTAAGTAATATTAATAGCAAATCTGCAACTTGACTACTTTTCCCTTTTTTCTTGTCTAGTTTTAGATACTTCTTTTCCTTCATACAAAAAACAGTCCCAAAACCCAAACCAGTTGTGTGCATTCTCTTTCAAGCTCCTGCCCCTTCAAATTACTGGATGAGGTTGCATCACTTTGCTGTCAGTTACCCGTTTTATCCTTTTAAACCTTTTTAGATATGAACTGTTTAGAAAAATGGTTTCTAAACCTCAAAATGAAATGGTGTGGAGCCCAAGACATCTGTAGGACTTGTACTTGTTGCCTAGGGTATCATAAGTTTTTTTTGGTATTACCTGATCTTACGTGATTTCTAACATTTGGTCTGAAACTTTCTGTAATCAACCCATAAGATTTGATCTTGTTAATTAGAATCACGTAATTAGAGTCAAAACTAAATGATTCTGTCCAAATACTAAACTTTACCTGATTTTGTCCAAATACTAAATTTTCTCAGTTATCCGTACTCTTTTTCCTAATAGTCCTCTATAATTAAAATCCTTCAAGTCTGATATTATGGTATAAGAATTCAATAAATAACAAAACAGTTTTTACATTTAAAGATTGAGTCTTTTAACATTCTCCCCTGGTGAAATAGTGCGAGAACGTATTCCGTGATATGCACACTAAACATGGCAGTATTCAGTAACACCTGATTCATGCTTTCATAATTTAACATTCAGAAGACAGAGGCTCTTGAGAAGGCTTCTTGTCAAAGTACTTTAATTGTTGATTAATTTTCACAGTCTCAACACTCTATTTTACAGTGGTTTTTATTTACAAATTTTTTCCCTAGATTATTGCATTTAACAGATACTTACCTTCTTCAATCTCCTGTAACTTTGCAGTAGAAAATACTTTCAGCTTGAAAAATATATATATGCAAATTGAAAAGTCTTACAAAGTTCAATTACTTTCAAATATCTGCCAAACTGGGTATTTTAATGCAGCAGTGTAACAGTCTATATTTCAAACATCATGACAGACATTTCCCTTGATGTGTTTACAAAAATTCACCCTTCAGCACATGCTTAAGTTTTTGAGTACAGCAATAAATTGGTCTTCGTTACTGTTGCTGTTCATATAGTATCATTCCATCAAGCAGCTTTATGCACCAGAGAAGTCACTGTCAAAACATCTGTTACCTATTTATCCCTCTTAAATACTTTCTGAAAACAAGTATGTATTAGTCTTATTAATTGAGGTAGGATAAATTAATACAATGGTGAAAATAAATACAGAATAAAATAAAGCTTTGTATTTAGTGATAGTTTTAAGTTTCTATTGAGATGCTATAGTCTGGATTCATAGTATTTCAGGTTTTATTTGCTTTCTGCTGAGCATCTTAAAAAGGCCAGATTTTCTAATTACTTCCCTTTGAAAAACTTTGATTACGAAACAGTGTTACTTTCCCGGTTCCATTTGTATCTTTTGAAGTCATGAAATTTACACTCCTGCTTCAGGTTATGATGAAGATGCACTTTTCCCACAATACTGTAGACATAAAGTGCATGTCAAGATATTTGAATTATACACTAATTTAAGTTAATTCACCTGTGATTTATTTGATTTAAGCAAATATCCATAAAGATAAAATAAAAATCATAATCCATTTCATCTTGTTTGAAATGCTTATTCAAATTAATATTCTTGAAAGAGTTTGAGGAAGAAGAAGAAATAAAGGAGAAATTGTAACTGTGTAGCTGTGCATCCGAAGTTAATGTTGAAGCTTAAGAGAATTGACATATTTTAAACTTATGTCAGCATAGAGGAATGAAAAACTGTGGAATTAATTTCTCTTTCACAGAATACTCACAGACTAATGTAAATCCATTTTCAGTTAAGAAAGTATGGGAAAACATAGTTGCAGGCTTAGCATGTCCTCCTGCCTACTTTTTTTTTTTTTTTAAGCCAAACATTTCTAGTTCACAGATAGTAGCTGTCAAATCAAACAGTGTTAATTCCTTCATTTATGTGTGTACTCAGTTATTTCCCAAATGTAAAAGAAGTATCATTTCAAAGAACAGCCAGTAGCGTGTGTGGAAAAAAAAAATATGTCTGGAAGCGCTTTAAGTAAACTACCGTCTCTTTGGGAGGACTGGAAAAGAAAGACCCGATTCAGTTCCCTTTGTGTTTGGCAAGTTCCCTTCAGTTGGTTGAAGTAAGAGTTGGGCTACAACCTTGAAACTCAGTAGAGAGAAGTGGGAAATGTAGTTGCCGGCTCAGCAGCTGAGATAGCTTTTTCTTGAGGCTGCTAATAATTCTTGGATTTCTTGATTTGGCACCTAAATGGGAGATTAGGAAGCAATGCTGTGCTAGCATTTATTCACGTCTCACTAGCAAGAATACTTTAAACTCGTGGAACCTTCAGTTTTTATCACCACCTTTTCTTGTGCCTGTGCATGTTTTTGAAACTGTGTCTTGTCATTAGAGGTTAGCAAGGCATCTTGATTGCATAGCACATCTCTACGGGTAGAGGCGACTCAGATCCATTCTCTAAAAAATACAAAATTCCATGAAGAAAGTTGATCTGTTAATGGGAGAAAGTACCTCTAAACTGCCTCCTCTTTCCTAGTTCTAAAGGAAAATAAAGTTATGTGACCTACAGAAAGCTATTACTCAGTACATGCTCTCTGAAACTAAATACAAGATGAAAAGGTACATTCTGAAAATTGGAAAAAATACAAAATGGGGAAGCCCTTCCCCTGCAAAAGAATATTCCATCAATTTACAAGAATTCTTTTTTTCCTCCTTCTGTTACAAAACCTGTCAGTGAAAAAAGGGTTGTATAGCTTTTAGTAGTATACACAAAGTATTTGTAGAAAAGAAAACCTTTAAAAGTATGGGTGCAAATATTGATGGCATATATTGCATCTGGTCTGAAGTTAATGTATGCAAATATTCTGCCATCAAATTCTGCTTTTAAATTAACTTGGAAATGAGTTAGGGGAAATGAGTTAGGGTTTTTGTTGTTGTTGTTCTTACCTCCCTTAGGCAAGAAGGAATTTGTGAAGTGCGTGATGCAGACATCTGAAATCTCTCATTTGAATTCTCATCCTTGCCAGTGTCTTAAGTACACTGAAAGCAATAACATTTCCAATCTAATCCTATCTGCAGACATTCTCCCAGAAGATCAGCTGGAAAAAAATCTCACTAGGAGAAGAAATAAACTCTGGACGATTGAGTCATTTAAATAGAAACAAATGCCAACTATATCAAAATGCTAACTACCAGAACTGTAATCCACCAGTACTCTAGATTAATCTAAATGAGAAGAACAAACAAAAACACCTATTTCCTCTATCCCTCACTCTGCAAATCCCTTCCTACTGTCTCAAACAGGAAGAGGGGAAGTGAGGCAAAAATGTGTGGATTCTGTACTGTTATGAAAACGGAGGTATCCAAGATTAGACAGGCAGGTAAACTGCCATATATGACTTAGGTTAAAGAGATAAATATCCTGATTCTTATCCTGTACCCATTACTGTAGTCTTTAGGAGTGAATGCGTTGTTTCAATTTCAGACAAGTTCCCTGAAGTTATCCCAGTGCAGACAGGGATGAACTCTTCAAGCAGCCTGCCAACAGTGGCTAATAGGAAGCAGATTTATATAAAGTGTATTCAGAGGTATCTCCAGAAGGTTATAATGAAACATCTCTTGGGCTATATTTGTGTCTTATCAGACACTTTGTTAGAGAGCAAACTGCCATTTTTACAAAAATTATGCTGTTGAAGAAGGCTAGTGTCAGAAGCCTAGAGTAATAACTCCTACTTGAATCAGCATACAAATTTGAGGTCAAACTCCAGACTACTTATGATAGTTACGATGTGCCAATGGTATCTTGTTAATTGCATTATTAAAATATAAAGGATATATTACAAAGGAATGCAAAAGTCAGAAGTTAAGTCGGAATGACTTCTGAAGGGCAAGCCTCTGGTATAAATGTCAGCTAAAAATTACCGTTTTCCCGTTTTTGCGGTCTGGATTATTATGGTGGACATCATGGGAGATTATTATCAGCGAACAGTTGGAGAAAGCATTGTTGCCTGACATCAAGCTTGTTGAGATAACAGAGAGAGGGGTGTGGTACCGCCTTTAAACACTGTTTCTTTTAACTTTTCTGAAGTTGCAACTCATGGAAGCAGCATGGATGTTTCAAAACTTAAAAAGCAACTATCTATGAATTTCTTCAAAATTTGTAAGAAAAAGGCATTTTGATCAACAGCGTTGGAGACTTTTTAGATCCTCTTTCTTACTGTTTACAGCTTTTTCCTGTGTGGCACCACAGGTTTGTGATGTCATTTAGATGCAGTGCTATGATGGGGAGAAAGTGAGATCCGAAGGGATTATAGTTTTGGCGGATACAGGGATAACGTTCTAGTAAATCAGGAAGAAAGTTCATTGTTTTTTCCCTTAAATATTGATATTATTCAAGCAAGTTCAATCCACAGTAGCAATTTAGAGACAAAAAAGCATTAAGAACGTCTTTCTTCAGAGACTTTTCAATTACTTATCTTTCAGATACAGTGTCTGGTATAGTCTAGGGCAGAATGTTGTTAAAGGGGTATTTATATATTCATTTATGTATTTTAATATATTTTTATATATTTATATAAATATGTATCATATATAAACATAATTTATATATTTACAGCACCTTGCTAAGCACTCAGTGTATGAAATTAAGTATTTAAAGGACTTTGCATCCTGGGAAAACAGAGAAACACACCAAAAAATATAGAATATTTCAGAAAACAAATTCCTGATATGTGCTATTGAATGTAATGTTTTGGCTGTTGGACAAGGAAGATTTGTTTCAGGCCATGGTATGACTATATATATATGATTTTATACTTTATACTTCACTTTGTAATTATCAGAATGACTTCTAAATAGGGTTTGTTGTTATCTGAAACTAAGATCCTGTTCGCTTCTGAAAGTTAAACATTCATAACTGGTCTTACGTGTACTTAATCACGTCCTAGACTGATTTCAGTAGGAATACTAGAGTTGAATGAAATTTCCATTGTGTGTTGTATTAGAATATATTTTGAATAATTAGTTTAAACAAACTGATAAATGTTACAACTGCCTACACTTTTCTTTCCCTGTGCTTCTCTGCTCTGCTCAGTCATGGCAACCGCAGTTACAAGTGACTTCTGCAAATTAGGTTATGTGTAGCTAACAAGTCTTCCCACTTCTCTTTGTGTTCCTAATTTTGCGCATAAAGAAGCGACTTGAAGAACAGTAGCGAAGATAATTAGACTTAGTGGTGACCTATTATGTTTTGCTGCCTTATGGCCTGAAAATCAGAAATTTGATATTAAAGTTGTCCAATATGAAGGCAAAGGAAAAAATTATTAGTAATTTTAGGGGAGTGGGGACTTGAAGTGAGCTTCTCTGAGAAAATTTTTACTTTGAATTGCAGAAAACAGAAGCAAACTCCAGAGGTTTGATATGGTTTTAGTTATGTTATGCATTTTATTCTAGTTTCTGCAGGATAGAATCAGTCAGATGATTTTAAAATATCTAGCATTTTTCTATTTCTCTACAGATGCTTCCCTCCGTCTTTTTTTTCATTTTCTCCTTCAAATTAAAATTGGACCTGTGGGAAATTCAAAGGTAGAAGCTTGTGATTTTGTCCTCTTTCAACTAAAAAAAACCCGCAACCCCAAGGCTTTTGGTTTCTTTGAATTTGAAACCATAGAGGACCATGTTCCTGCACAGAGGAACAGGGAGGAAAAAAAAAAGAAACAAGAGCCGAGCTAACTGTGAGTTTATGGTATAAAATAAATTTCTGATTTGCGAAGATTTGTAGGTCTTGTATGAAAGTGCTTTGAGAAAAAGTTACAAATTATTGAGTAATGAAAACACAGCCAGAAACACTCCAGATTTTTGGTGCCTTTAAGGCCACTCTGGGACCCTTTCCCAGTGTCTTGGGCTGTTTCAGAGTCCAGATGTGAACTCTTATTTTTGTTATGCATTTATTGAAAAACATGGGCATTGGTGCCACAGTATATTACGAATGTCCATGTGCATTGAACCAGAGGAGGGATTTTGAAGACCAGCACTATGAGAACACGTCTTGATCGCAGACATTATAATAGACATTTCTCTTAAGTATCTCTGATTAATACTGAATCTGCAATTTCAATAAGGGGAACATTATATTATTAGAATCAAGTTGGTGTTCAAAATTAATTGATGACAGACATAAAAAAGCAATATACGCAGTATGTACCTGAGGAATAAAGCCAACAAAAATGGTCTTTACAATGTACATTTGTTATGCCTTTTTTAGTCTTGTTTTCAGCTATCACCGTTAATGGGAATTTTCTTCCCTTTAGAGTTTTGTCATCTTAGGTAGATGTCTAATAAAATCATAGAAAACTGGGTTCAAAAAGGATCTGAGAACATCCTTCGTGGTCACACAAAGGCAGTGAACTTCTGACAGATCTTTGACTTGCTCTGAAAGACCTCTCAGATTGGAGATTTTATAATGTTCCCAGGCAATACGTTTGGGTGATCTTTTGTCTTTCCATTGAAAGGATTTTTCTGAGGTCCAGTCTAACGCTTTTTCAGCATTAGTTCAAGCCTATCACTACTTGTTCTGTTCAGCATGGAAATAGTACTGCTTTCTTTGTAACTTCTTTTTACAGCTTATTTAAATTTATCGTTTCCTCCACACAGTGCGCCTTTCTGCAGGCTAACTTTCCCAGTCTTACCTCAAAAGTGATGCTTTTCAGATCTTGAATTCTGGGTCTACAAAGCTTAACTAAGTTTAACTCATGAGAATGGTTTTACAAAGGAGTAAGTCATTTTTGGGGCAGAAGATGAAGGCTGATTCAGTCTTCTTAGTTGCTGTTGGCTGCATCTGTGCAGATTGGCCATGTAGCTGTTAAACTTGCTTTCTGATTTCAGGTGTGCTAACTTTGCAACTGTGCCACAAAGCTTACTTTGAACTAATAGTGTCTATGCCGTGTAGGATCAGCTGATGCTTTCAGAGTCACGCAGATGGCTAGTCTTCATAAAAATGCTTATTAATTGGGGGGGGCGGGGGGAAAATCTTTGCATTCTCTAAAATATTTCAAATTGGAATGCTAAAAATAATAAAGATGGGGTAAAGAATGACTGCAAGCAATAAAATGCTTCAGAATATTTTCTTCAAAAGCTCTTGGGAATCAGTTTTATTTTTTCAAATGAAATTGTCTTCAGGGAAAATTTGAGCTTATTTAATCAATTTCAGCTTCTGTATATAGAACAGGATTTTTGTTTGGTCGTTCTTCTTTTTGAACCAAAAATAATATTGTTTTGTTGAAGGAAAACCAATAGCATTATGACTGTTACTTAAAACTCAATGGTGACTGTATTTTTAAAATAAAAATCTAAAACATCAAACCTTCACATCCCATTTTTGCCTGATAGGCAAGACAAGTTCTGCACACCGTTAGGTAGTAACGTATTTCATCTG
>VYZM01017484.1:18909-37104 GCA_013398915.1 Dromas ardeola | reverse complement strand
ACTGCGTCCAGCTCTGGAGTCCTCGACAGAAGAAGGACATGGACCTGTTGGAACGGATCCAGCGGAGGGCCACGAAGATGATGAGAGGGCTGGAGCACCTCTGCTATGAGGCCAGGCTGAGAGAGTTGGGGTTGTTGAGCCTGGAGAAGAGAAGGCTCCAGGGAGACCTTATAGCGGCCTTCCAGTACCGAAAGGGGAGCCTTCAGGAAGGATGGGGAGGGACTCTTTGTCAGGGAGTGTGATGATAGGACATGGGGTAATGGCCTCAAACTGAAAGAGGGTCGATTTAGATTGGATATCAGGAGGAAATTCTTTACTGTGAGGGTGGTGAGGCACTGGCACAGGCTGCCCAGGGAAGCTGTGGATGCCCCCTCCCTGGAAGTGTTCAAGGCCAGGCTGGATGGGGCTTTGAGCAGCCTGGTCTGGTGGGAGGTGTCCCTGCCCACGGCAGGGGGGTTGGAACGAGATGATCTTTAAGGTCCCTTCCAACCCGAACCATTCTGTGATTCTGTGAAAACTGAAGACAAATTATTACTATCATATTTTTTTTTGTGTAGTAACTTGGTGGCTTTCTATTTCTTTCCATTTAAGAACAGAAACAGGATTTATATGTGACTTGAGATGATTAAAAAAAAAAAAAGTTCACACAAGAGTGGCAAAGATCATAAATCTAAAATACCTTAAAACTAGTATGTTATCTCTGAGAAGAGTAAGCCTGTAGTGGAATGTCTTCATACGGAAGAACAAATCACAGTTTTATTCTGAGATCTGCTGCTGAGTCAGGTAATGAGGGCTGTCTTGCTGCAGAGAGAAGGCAGCAAATATCAGCCACCGTCTCATGGAGGTGAATTAAAAGGCCAAGCAAAGCCAACCACAACTGGTATTAAAGACTGTGCTATTAGTTTCAACAGAGAAGGGCATCCTTGAGAGTCTTGTATCCATAGCAATACTCACTGGTTTCTATGTACCAGACCAATGCAGCTTTGGTTTTCTTCATCATTTCTAAGATAGTTAAGTTATTTGGCTCTCTGCATTACTTGTGAAGAGTAGTTAGTGTTTTGGTTTACACAGCTTGTCAGCTAGTCTAGAAAATGAATCTGAGTAAATGTAGAGCTATTGATTACTGATATTTTATTGTTGCTGTTTTTAAAGTAAAAGTCAGTGATGGAAGTTCTCTGGGAAATTCATGACAAGTGAACCCTTGTGATTAATCCTGTACAGACTGCTGTAATACATAACTCAGGAAAAATGTGTTTGCCTGGGGGAAAAAAAACAGTACCCAACTGCTGTTGGAAGAAATTTGCTAGTGGTCGATATGCCAAGCCTTTGCTTTGGGTCATGCTGATGTCAGTCATTTCCTAAGGCAAAGACCAAACTTAATCTAAGTAATGATGATAATATGTTTAACATTTAGCTCTGTGAGGTTTTCTTGCTTTTGAGTCAGAAACCAAAAAACATAGTCCTTATGTGTGAGAGACAGAAATTGTCCCTACTGTCTTTTATGGAAAAGATGCCTGAATAAAAATCAAGAGAGGTTTTCAAAAGCAAGAAGGAAACACAGCCACATGGGTTCTTGGACATTTTGCATAAGCAGATTTTTATCATTTCCTTTTACTGCCAACATTAAATGTATGCATAAAAAATTATTTACAAATCAAATGCTGTTAAATATAAATTTAAAATTATGAATACAAATTAAATTAAGTCTTTTTATTGAGATTAAAATTGTGAATTATATGGAGTCCCCTAGAGTAACTATAGCAGCACATTCTGTTTTATCAGTGATTGAGCAAGAAGGCAAATATCTCCTCTCCCTTAGCTGCTGTAGATCTAAGTAGTTACATGTGGATGCATCTTTCTAATATTTTAATCCTGACTTCAGAGCAAGAGGGTGAAGACTTTAGAGAAATGCATCAGTATGAGGGAGAGAACACTTTTCATAGACACAAGAGCTATTTCCTACTTGGAGTAGTATTACAGTAACCTGTCAACCTGAATTGGGTGTAAGTCTAGTAGATCCAGCTCCTGTGTATCTTTTTTAGGTCTCTTGCTTCTATGTCTCATGTCTGCTAGCTCAATTTTGCAAAATCCTTTGCACCCCAAAGTTGCAAAGAGTTAGTTTACAATTAGGATTTGGAAATAAAGGCTAACAAGAGAAAAACAGACTGATCTGAAGCTCTACTTAGCTAGGTTCAGTCAGTGTCTCATCCACTCGGTCCTGTCTCTTCCTCCACGAAGAGTGCCTGACTATAGGATCTCTCTTTGACCTAATTGTTGTATTGCTTGAGAAGTGTCCGTCTTTGTTCACAGCTCTCTTTCTGTTCTTTTATTCAGTAAGAATGAAGGTTTAAAAATAGAGCTCTGAGTCCGATAGGAATGACCGTGCCATACCTGTTGTGTTATCTCCAAGAGTGTGATTACAATCCTTCTTGTTTAAAAGATCATTGAAAACTTGCATTCATGTTAAAAGCTAACAGCATGCATGCAGTCAGTTGGTGCTTTGCTGCTCTTGCTACATTAGCCTTGTGGTCAGCCTCTAACATCAACCTACAATTAGCACTCACTTATTTGACTTTGTTAGATATTCATGTGGATTAGATTTTTTAGGCACAATCGTTTTGTCTCACACTTTAGAAGGAAAGTCAGAAACAAAGTATTTGGCAATAATAATCAGTTATTCTAAACCATAACTTTTAAAAACATCTCAGTCAAGTTGAAGACGTTTTTGTTTATGTCTGTATCTAACTTAAAGCTATATGCAGCCTGGTGTCTATACAGTAGTTATACAAGCTAGAGGTGGAGGTAATCACAGGAAACTTTGTGCGTTGCTTTATCTAAATTTTGCGCTTTTTATTCTTAAAGCCAAAAGAGTATGGTACTAGCCCTCTGATGACATCTCTAGTGGAATTAATCATTAATGCATTGGGAGGAAAATACTGAAAACTAAAGTCTCATTTGGCGCTCACGTTCTAGGAATAACTGTGGAGTGTGTAGGCACTTGCTAAAACACAGTAATGTGCAAAAGAACACGTTCTGTCCATGAGTACAAGATGTGGCCATCACTTATCTCAAAACCAAGCCTTCAAAACTTACAGGAGGCATGTACTTAAAAAAATATGACAAGTATACAAACTCGTAAGAACTTGTAAGAGTAAGAAGTTTAATATAGAGAAGAGTAAGAAGGAACTTCCTCAAGGAAAGAAAGTATGATAGCACCACTCAAGGACTGTACTTTCTACTGAAATTGTTTGCAACTTTATGAAATACAAAAGCTAATCGATGGTATTCAGTGATCCTTTGTGATAATGTCACCTTAAATTGAAGAGAATAACTGGTTAAGGAAAAGTACATGTTTGTGATTGCAAGGTGGGACTGAGTAAATGGGGTAAAAGAACAAGCAACAACTAGAATTTGATGAGGTTTTTTCTGTATATACAGCTAAAATAAAAATGTCAGAAAGCAAGAAGCAGAGAAACTCTCTTTTGGAAAGAACTATCAAGTTCTCGTAGTAGTGGTTTTTTAATGCTCACTCCTGTAAAACCCCGAGCGCTCTACGTTGGAATGGTAATGACTTTTACAGCAGTGGAAATGTTTAGTACACTGCACTATGAAGATTTTTATTTCTGCCTCATTTTTGCAAGTAATACACAGTAGAATATTCCTGAATAGAAGAAAATGGATGAGATAGTGGTGATATATGCAACATGTTAGTAAAAACCAGACTGTATGAATTTTAAATGAAAGGCAAAGTTAACTCATTAGGCATGATGGATAACTATAATATTTGCAGAGATGAAGTTTCTAGTAAACCTTATTACATGCTGAGTTTTGGGCACCAAGATACTTGTGCTTGTTTCCAGAGGGACTTTGTTGTACTTTCTTTCCTTCTTTAGTTTGATATTTTGATTTTGTAAACATAAATCAGAGAAGAAGATGTCGTATATTGACAGAAATTGTATTAATGAATTTATTTGGATACTGTTGCAGAATTATCCCAAATGTTGTGGTTTGTTGGGTTAGAAGGAAAACACTGCTGCATCTATAGCTGCATTTGGTAATTTTTTCATAGTTTTCAAGGCTAAGATGTTGATCTGGTTGTTTGGGTTTTTTTCTCCCCACAGTTGTTTTCAAGCAATAATCCATAATCACACTAAACATTTGGTGAAACAACGGATCACAGATCTGTCTCTCTGGTCCAAAGTATTCTCCTCCTGTTTAAACGTTAATTTTGGCTTGTTCATCTGGTATTTTGTCATAGGTGTCTAGTATTAATCTCAGGCTTACCACAGAGTTTAAGAGTTGCTCTTAATCTTTTAATTATTTGATCAGTTAAATCCCTTTCTGAACTAGATCCTGGCAGTGCGTCCTCGGAGCCATAGTGTTCCCAGGGTCCCAGACAGCAGTTTCAGCCCAAATACTTCTTATTCTTGAGTTTATGCTGCGTACCAGGGAACATGTGTTATACTCCTCTTTTGGTGAATGTACTCATTGGGCAAAAGCTTTTTCTCCTACAGAGAAGAGTAATCAACACCTCCCCCACCCCCATCCCCCAAAAAAGAAAATAAAAGAAAAAATTTAGAAAAAAAACTGCATTGAAGCACCTGAGAGGTGTTGAATTGTCCTAGGAGCAGAACTTTGGGAAGGTAGCCTGGAGTAAAGAGCTGGGGGGGGCAGGTGTTAATGTCCCATCCTCAGCTGTGTCTTCCCTGGGCGAGGGTTGAAGCTCTGACCAGCACAAAAGTTGTGTTCTCCCCAGCATGATTTCCAGGAAGGGCGTAATTCCGCTTACACAAACGCTTCCAGAATCAGGATTTGTGAAGGTAAACTCTTCATGTTCATGGAAATGGAGTGCCAGTCAGTCAAAGCGTGAAGTATTTTAAAACCAGACAGGTTTAGAGGAATGACTTGGAATTTTCCAGTAAAATGCCTGGAATGTGCAGGAATATGTTGTCACCCTTTTTCTAACTTTTAAATCCTGATAATTTCCTGACAGACTAACAGACTGTCTGAGCATGAGAAAGCTGACATTACAAAGCATAATAATTACAATCTGACATAAATTCTTAGGTAGGGGGTTATATTGCTTAATCATTTACTGATCTCCGTAATTATGAAATTGTGCTGGAGGTTAGCTGCTGATCTTTTTCTGCTTCATGTGAAAAATGTTTAAGCTCCCTGAAAAAATAATTGGAAATCCAGTACCTGAGAAAAAAATTATAGCAACTCAACACAATATAGCTCCAAGGAATAAAACATTGTGTATATCTATTTAAAGTATAAATATTTTATATATACATACACACACATATGCATATACATATATGTGTACGAGAAGGGTCAGTCTCAATGATAAGTAACAAATTAAAGCCTTTTGCAGTAGTAACATTGGAAAATTCATTATTACTTAGCAGAGAAGTAAATTATGTACAGGATCTAAATTTTTAAAAATAATATAATGTTAAGCCTTGTGCACAAGAATACAATGCTCACAAGTAAATTTACAAGTACACGTGGCTCTTCAGAGTGTCAGGCTCTTCATATAGAAAACTTCTTAGTGGTGATATTAACAAAAGCTAGAGAACCTTGTATTTTCTTTTGGAAAGTTTGAGGGATTATTTATTTATCCAGGCATCCTTTCCCGCACCTCCCCCCCCATAATCATGTTTTGTCTCTTTTCTACAATTCCCAGTTCCTTTCAGATTTGTTGCTCTATGTGTAGTTACTGAAAGGACCTGATAGTTCACAAGCATTACAGAGGAAAGTAGGAATGGATATAAGTGACTGTGATCAAGTGGAATGGTAAAGGACTCTTCTCTTAAATTGTCTCCTGCTGCTGCTATGATTTATTTTTTACTTAGGGATTAAGGGGTGTAACCTTAAAAGAGTAACCATGCTAATCCTGGAACACAATTTTTAGGTACAGAGAGAATTACAGTATTACATGACAGCATGAGCTCGTATCATTTGGGAGAAGATACGGATTCATGCCTAATGAATCATTGTTCCCAACAGGATCAGAGTAATATAACTACATAGTAGAAAATAAAATCTAAAATCTCACCCTTTTACTGTTTGAAAATGTTTGCGGGCTAACCAGGAAAACTCCCCTAGTGTCTGTAAATGGGCAGAATTCCAGACAAGCTTTTCCAATATTGCTAGCACTGAAACTCAGCTATTTCCTATAAGAAAAAACAGCAAGATCTAGTACCTGTTAGTTGTTGCCAATAAATTTGTGGATATCTAAAAAAACCAAAGGATGCTTGAAAAAGAAATGTCTTTTTTTTTGCCCTCTGTAAATAAACATAAAAATATGGCATTCATAGGCTAATTCTCATATAAGGTATTTAACTGTTCAAAAACTTATTTGAATGGGTTCTCAGTCAGTTAGAAAATTGCATTATACTTTACTGTTGTTGTATTCATATTAATTACTGGCAGATGTGAGCTTTTCTAAGTCTCTGCACCATCAGAAAATTTGGTAACTGCAGCTTTTGTGACATTAATGCTTTCTTGGTGTTTTGTGGGGAATAAGGAGATTGACATATTTTTCTTTAGATTCATCCTTACAGCATAGGTGTTAGTTTCTATTACATTTTTGTTACATAGCGGTGGCAATAAATATCTTTATTATTATCCATAAAGTCTGGGTATGGAAGCTCTGTTCTTCTCTTAATTTATGCTCAGATGGAGTAACAGGGGGGTCTAATAAACAGATTAAAGCATACCTGTTTTCTTATACGGAATTTGTTGGAGTTGACATTATGTTGCATTTCATTGTGATGGAGAACATTTGCTTTTCTGTCTAAATCCAGAGTTACGTTTCTGGGATATTTCTTAGAAGAATCTATGATATCCATTAAATCTCATTATTTTGGTTCCTTCTTTTCAGGAGTGACTTAATCCTGAACTTTTCAGGAGCAGTCATCTGCTCCTAAAATAAGCTATGGCTTTTAACCTCTAATGTTTGTTGATCAGGTGACATCTATACTTGCATATCTGTCCTGGTTTTTGAATAGAGAGTCAAAGTTCTTTTAGAACAGTCATTTTGTCTTTTTGCCATCTTGGTATTTCGACTGCAGTAAATCTGGGGCTTTGATTTCCTTCTAGTAGAAGTTTGCACTTGCTGTAGGGAGGTCGTGGTCTCATGGGATTTGTAGATCAAGAAAACAGTGTCACAGTCTGAGACTTCCATGTACCTTCAACGCGTCTTAGGGTTTGTCTGTGTGCTTAAATTACGTTTATGCTATAACACCTTCCTTATAAAATGTAATATTTTGAATTATTACCCCTCAAACACACAGCTCCAATGGCTTTGTAAAGTGGGCTTATCAATTGCATTTGAAATTGATTATGCATTAGACTTTTGTCTAATGAACAAAACTAGATGGAGTTACCCAATATACTTTTGATAGCCTAGGCTGATGATCTGTAGTTTAACCTGATAAATCATTACCAAGCAGGTCTTTGTTTTGCCACTAACTTGCTGCTGATTAGCAAGGACTGATGCATGTGCAAGTCTAATTGGGAAGCTATCTGGTTTCTGCTGTCATATGAAGTGGAATGTGCATGCTGCACTGCAGATTGCTGCAATTAGTTTTCTCTGATGTTACGTTAAGCTGAGCTTGATAGGTGCCTTAAATGCTACTTAATCACAGCAGTAGCTAAATAAATAACAAAAAATGGAATGAAAAGTCTACATGCATACGTAACACTCGCTGAATTTTTGCCTGCTCTCTTATCTCAGACACTAATATTTTGGGAGTTGTTCTTTTAGCCTGTTCCTGTTTATCTGTTCTTTTTCCTTTTCCTTGTGTTATAAACCAATCTATTGGACCTAACAAGGTCAGATGTAAATCATGACTGAAGCCCGCAGTGTCTCTTGACTTCAGATTTTATAGATAGTTTATTATAGGCATTATCTTCTTTCAGTTCCTGCTGGAATTGAATCCTTTGTGATTTGTCATTTTGTTGTTTCAGATATAATCAGCCAAGAAGCGCATACTTTATGCATAAATGGATTATGTTCAAAAACAAACACCAAATCAAATTTCTGCTTTTTCACTTCTCTCTTTCAGGATCTGATCTTAGAAAATAACAAATGAAAACAGGGAAATGCCTTACTTGTTTTTTCAGGTTGAAAAGTTAGGGTTAATCAACTTAGTAAGAGTTTTTATGCAGCCTCTTTGGAGCTTGTGGGGATTTTTTTTGTCTGTTTTTTTTTTTGTTGTTGTTTTAATAGAAGCCAGTCCATGCGAAATAGCTTCGTTGATCTGTGAATGTATTGCACATCAGTGCTCATTGTTCCCGGGTCAGTAGTATTCAAACATCCTCAAATTCACATTCTGTTTAGTCTCACTTGGATTTTCTGCACCAAGTGCATGAATACTTGCTTCAGCTTAAGGTCCAAGGATGGTAATGTATGGTTTCAGACCGTACATTTGCGAGTAGTCAATATGGCATGATTCACCTTATGCATGGTATTATGATGCAGTAATTAAGGTGTAATTCTGTAGTCATGGTTAATTACTTCCCTTAGCTATCATGAATAGTTATAACAGCAGCTACTGAATGTTGGTGTCTATATAAAATCAACCACATAAACCGGTATAAACTAATATTTATGAAATACATGTTTCTACACTTACCAACACTTAGTAATTATCATTGAAACTACTCATTATTTGCAGTTTTTTCAAGATGGCCTTTTTGTTTTTTATTGTTTTATTATTAAACCAAGATAATAGGTCTTCCTATTCCTCATGATGAATTAGGAAACCTATTTCCTCAGCTCACCTATTTCCCTTTTTTTTTTTAAATTTAAGATCTTACAGATGATGATATTTTAATTTAGATTTCTTTGCAGATACAAATCTCAAAGTACTGTCCTCAATTTTTATACAAGTGCACAATTCCACATCAGTGTGCAAAACCCATAGGTTAGATGTAATTTCAGCAGTAGAACACTTATTAACATCACAATTGGAACTATGGCATATAAATCTTGGCCAAATTCATTAAAGTCAGTGACTGAAAGCATGAAGGGAACAATACATAGAACAGAAAACGCAAATGACAGTTCCCTTTCTGCACAATAGGGTAAATAGTGTGGGCTTTTTCCAAACTAGCTTCTGTTTCTGGTGATGGTGGTTTAGCAGAGGCCATGGTCATGAGCTTAAATGGGACGTTCTGACTTGTTATGGCGGGGAAGGTATGTGTAAATATTGCTCTGAAGATATTTAGGCATTGAAAGACCTGCCTAGGGTCTTGAAGGTGTTCAAAGCTTGACCAGAGAGCTCAGGACAACCTTGCCTGAATTCAGTGGTGACACCGTTTTGAGCAGAGATTGGACTAGGTGACCTTCTGAGCTCCTTTCAAATCTGAATTGTTCTGTGATTCTTTCTGCAGACCAAAGGATGTCAGAAAAGGAAATTAAGATCCTCTGTTTCATTTGGCAAAATTGTATTTCTAAGAAGCCCTAAGAATTTCCTGAAAGGACCAGAAAACTTTGTCTTATGTTCCACTGTCTTTTGTGGAACAGTTGTGCATTAGTCATGCATGTCCTGTGGCATCTAGTTAATTAAAGATTAATCACTCTTTTAGTAAATGCAGTGATAAACATCAGTAGCCTGAGGTATTTTTACGTGATGGGCTAAGTATATCCATACTTTTGTTTCTGTACTTGCTGTTACGTAAAGACATTAAATATATTATTTAAAATATAGTGAAATATATTCATCTTATTTTTAAACATGAAACTCTGATAAACAATAAAGAGCCAATTAAAACCATCTTCCTTGTGTAAAAGTATTCCATGAGCGTGTGTTGTATTTAGATCTGTATGTAATTGGCAAAAATTTTTCTTGTCGTATTCTGATAGCCATCAGCAGTGGGAATTCAGCCTTTACTGGAGGGGGGTTTGGGGTTCTCTTCATGTCCTTATTGCGGATGGTGGCTGTAGCCTTATTCTCAAATGAATTTTTAGTGCTTTGACTCGTGTATTATCTATAGGTAGTTTTAAAACAAATTATAATCACAAAGTACTGAACGTTCGTGAAATCTGTTGCAATAGTTTTTCAGTATATCGCCTTCGCTGTATTTACTGGACAGTTCAACAGTTGGTGGAAGTCAGCAGAGCTGTGTTAAAATGGTAACTTCGTAAGATGGTGATAATGTGTGGCGTAAGGCTATATAATAAAATTAAAACAATATACCCATGTATTGCATGCAAAAACATTTCCCATTTGTAAAGTACATAGATGAGGCAGCAAAAAGATCTCTTATGTAGGAGAAAATTTCAGCCGAAAATTCCATTGCCATCCAAAAGCGATCTCATTATTCTTTTTTATCATGCTTTCTCTGCTAGAGTTCCTTGTGTAAAAAGTAATTCCTGAATTTCAGAGTATGCACAGTAGAGTGAAGTGACAACATACTCCTAGTTTTTGTAATTACCAAGTAACGTAACATGAAGAAAGCATGAGATGAGGTTTTGCATTTGTTTAATTTCTCATTTGTACATGGCAAATGTCTTAATATTACTTTTTTCTTAAGAGTAGGAAAGATGCTAAAGTAAATACTGTGGAAGATTTCTTGTGACCTGCAATGTCTGTGCATGTGCACGGATGTATAACGCAGCTGCTTTCTAAACACAGGGGCTCGTGGTAGCCACTTTTGACATGATCAGTTTTAGGCAAACAGCCTGCAGACAGTTCTGTGTATTCCGTCCATGTGTGCTATTTACATTCATGCTCTTATTTTAGTAGATGTTTTTGTCCAGGCCATTTGCCAAGGGTGGGCCCTCCAAGCACCCTCTATGCTATAAAAGGGATCATCGTTTAATCTTGGTCCTTTGAGTCCAAAATCAATACTTGCTCAGAAGAATCAAAGCCTTGTCAATTATCGGGCTATCAAAGTGTCCTTTTGGAAGATTTTTCACGCCAGGTACAATATTTCAGGTTTGTTTTTTTTAACAGAATTAGCAACTCGGGTAATTAAGCTTACATTAGATCAAGTAAATGAGCTCTGAGACTGGAGTTAAAAGCTGAAAGTTTGTCAGCCTAATTGTAACAAATTGTTGATCTGACATACAAGGTTAAGAGCAGCTAAAAGCTTAGAAGGGGGGGAAAAAAGCCACTCAATAGGGAAATCCTTTAAAGAAAAGCTTCCCTGAGTATATGAGGGAAACAGGGCACACACCACAGGACAAAGAGAAATTTTGACTTAATATTTAAGAACCTTTATAGATTAAAAAGGCCCCAAATGCACTAGATTTAATTAGAAGCTAACGATTTGGTGTTGTGGGGAGATGAAGGAAGGGGAACTGGGAATGGCTTGTTTGAAATGACCTTGCTGTCAGGGTTTCACATAAGCTGTTAAATGTATGCAAAGAACCACCAGGAAATCAATAAAATAAAACATTGCAGTGGTCCAGTATGGGAGCGCAGGCCATAGATTACCATTTTAATTTTCAATCAATACACAAACAGATATCCCTGAAGCAGTAAAACATGACCTGCACACAGATGTTCATTGCAGGACAAAAGTTAATACAACAGCTACCCATAAATCTCTGTTAGGTGTTTTCAAGAATAACAATACCAGGTGCATTGGTTCTGTAGATTTGGTACTTACCTATTCCTGATCGGGAGTATTTCCTCCCAAAATAAAGAATCTTTCTTCATGATTTCTGAGTTTCACAAAGCTTTCTGACAGCTGGCTTTAATATTTACAGGGTGGCATTGGATGTGCTTGTTTTGCTTTGAAGTTTGCAGCGCTGGTCAGCATTTGAAAAAAGTGTCCAGTGTAATCGTGAGCAGGTGTCAGAATGATGCTGCCCAAAAGATGCTGAAGAGCGAAATTGAGTAGCTCAGAGAGTTTTACTGGATGTCACAGTTTTAAAAGTATTCAAGGTTGATTGTTACCAAAAGCTATTACTTTATGATGGTCTTTTATGTCCATTTGAACGAGTTAAGGAGACTGTTTCTTTTGAGAGAGTAAACTTGTTAGAGTAAAATCTGATTGCTTTTCAGTTTGAATGTGAAAGTGAGGCAGCTTGAAAATCTAATCCATTGATACCTTTGATTAGCTTTGAAACAGACTTTTAGGACAGTATTGAGCAAGTTTGTATTGCTTTTGCCTGTGCTTACAGAAAGTCAGCACATAGTTTGAAGTGTTTTTAATCACTTGGTTTATATTGAAAGGCTTCTCTAAATACTCAGCGCATTTGTGTTTGGTTTTAACTAGAAATAATTTGATTTCTAAACTACAACTACAGAGACCTGGAACTGCAGGATTTCTGCAAGATCTATAAATTAAAACACCATCGTAGAATATTTACTCATCTCATAAATTCCATTTTCAAAATACCCATAGAGGCATAAAAAAAAGAAAATAAGACAAACCTTTTCGACTTGCAGGTGATGGCATTTTGGCATTAAATAGGATTTATGGTCACAGAATCGCACAAGGGTAGGGGTTGGAAGGGACCTTCAGAGATCATCAAGTCCCGCCCCCCTGCCAGAGCAGGTTCACCAGGCTGCACAGGAACGCGTCCAGGTGGGTTTTGAATGTCTCCAGAGAAGGAGACTCCACCACCTCTCTGGGCAGCCTGTTCCAGTGCTCTGTCACCCTCAAAGAAAAGAAGTTCCTCCTCATGTTCAGATGGAACTTCCTGTGTTCCAGTTTGTGTCCGTTGCCCCTTGTCCTGTCACCGGGCACAACTGAGAAGAGCCTGGGCCCCTCCTCTCGACACCTGTGCTTTAAATATTTATTAAGCATTGATGAGAACCCCTTTCAGTCTTCTCTTCTCCAGGCTAAACAGACCCAGGTCTCTCAGCCTTTCCTTTTAAGAGAGGTGCTCCAGTCCCTTGACCGTCTTTGTGGCCCTCCGCTGGACTCTCTCCAGTAGTTCCGTGTCCTTCTCGAACTGGGGGGCCCGGAACTGGTCCCTATCCAGCTTCTAACTAAAGTCAGGGGAAAAGCAACTGATGCGAGTAGGACCAGGGTCACCATCAGTGGCTATTGTAGGTATTTGGCAGTTGCCATAGTTTCCGCAGAATCAAGTCCCTATCGTAGGTTATTCAGTTCAGTGATGGAGGGATTCAGTTCAACAGAGTGATGGAATCAGTGGTTTTCTGCACATGTTGAATGAGTGAGAAAACATTTGTGGTGTGGGTGCCGAACCTCCAAAGGGCAGAGGCAAGCAGTACCCAGAAGGATGAAGCTGGGGGTTGACGATGTAGTTAGCAGTACTAGGGTATCTCAGTGGAATGGTTTAGGTAAACAGAGCTTTGTGAAATCTGTTGGTGGGGTTTGTACCGTATGGTTATTTATGTCATACAAAGCTGCTCATCCATATGAATTTTTCATTGAATTTCAAATTCGAATGAAATCAGAAAGAAAATAAATGGAAGTTATTTCCATTTATCAGATTTTTGCAGCAATTCTATCCAACTGAGGAGCTAGCATGATTTCTTTTCTGAGACACAAATCTGTCCAAATAAAACAAATCAGTCATAAACTCACTGAGCAGTTCACTGTGTTTCCTTCTGACTTTGTAACAAAACTTGAAGCCAAGTTGCATGTTGCTTCCTTTTCAGGTTTTGTATCACAGAATTCTACCTATAATGGTATCATATGGTTGTAGGTAACCTCTTTCCTCCATCAGGAAAAAAGTCCTTGAGAGAACTTCATGTACTCATTTTTGAAAATGGTATCTTTGCATAGCAGAATACATCTTTTGACAGAAATCACATCTTATGATATAAAACCAAGTTAACACTATAGGATAATCGCAGCATGTAATTTATCTTGGTAATTCTCCCCATCTTCCTTGCTACGAGAAAACAAGTTATGTCTTTTCTGAGAGTGGTATTTATGAAAACAAAGATCAAATAATTACTGGTGAAACAAATTCAAAATTTGCAAACGCTGAAATGCATTTTATTTGTTTACATCTGATGTGGTAGCAAATTGATAAAAGACACTGGAAGAGTGTTCACATGTATTTGCCGTATAGCTTGGGGTTTATTGTGATAGGAATTGTATATTTTAAAAGGAATAGAATGTTAAATTGTAGTGAAAGAGACTTTTAGAGACTGAATGTGAAATAATGAAAATAATTTCCTTTCCTGATATATTTGGTGTCCTTTTAGTTTTGTGTCTTTGTAACTTTTAGTGTTTGTACTTAGAAAATACCGGCAATGTATTGTAAAAATCAAGGCACATAAAATCTGTAATTACATTTTATAAACTTCTTAAATCTTTGTATGACTAAAGAAATTATTACATCTTAATAAAAATAGATTCTACACAGACAGATTTATTTATTTGCTTTTAATTTCCAACAGCAAGTTAGAATTGTTCAAGTAAATTCTAGCATAATATGTGGATTGGTTTGGTTGAGTCATAGTTTGCCATTGGGAAAGATCAGCACGCGTGCTGATCTCACTTTGTACCAGATTAGTTTGATTCTTTTGACATAAAAAATCTAGAGTATTAGCAGTGTTTTAAAGTTGGGGGTTATTAAATACCTGCCCTAATACATACATTTTGTGTAATTTTCTTAAGAATCTATCTATGGCTATTTTTGTAGTAAAATCTTAAGCTTATGAGAGAGTTATTTTGTTACATTTCCCCAACTAGTGCTGCAGAAATTAGAAAGGTTACACTATGTTTTTATATGCTTCTCAATTAATAAGGGGTTTTAAGGTATTTTTTTCTTTGTTTTGCCACCCATTCTAATGTGTATTTTTGCCTGTCATTAGAACAGGTAATAAGGACGTGAACTGTACATGCCACATCATCACAGCTGGTTGTACACAGACACTTCAAAAATATGTCTGAAATCAGACTGACCATCGCAGATACTAAGTGTTTAGAAAATTAATTTAAAAACTTGTGTATATACCTTGTTATATCCTTTTATACTTGATAGAAATGTAAACAAAGAATCAGTTAAAAAAATGGACAATAACTGTCTAATCCTTTTTAATTTTTTTTTAGTGTTGAGAATAATTAATTAGGGAAGCGGATTACATTTCAATATTCAAACGGCTTGTGCTGGAAAAGCTATCTTCTTTTTTTTCTCCCTTATACAGTATAGAAGGGGTCAGGGTATAAATTTGAAGTTGTTGGTGGTGGTTTTTTATTTTTACTTCAGCTTGCTGCACTTGGAAAAACACAGCCTCATGACAGACATGAATAAGGATGCTAACTCATTCGTTCTATTCATTAAACGATGGAAAGTGAGGAATACGCCTCAGCTGCTGTATTTATATGACACATCGGATTTTGCACATCTGTTGATGCACTCTGCTTTAGAGCTACTACAGAAAAATGTTATAAAAAGTTGGCTAAAAAAAATTAGAAAAGGTCACTAATTATGCAAACTTACTTGTAATTTTGAGCATGCTACTGGCAAATATTATGTGATTTTACTGCCCTTCTCAACCAGCCTTCTGTCCCATGTGTGGTACCTTTTATTGTCTCACCTTGTCAGGTAACTTCCAAGGCTCAGTGTGCTAGTAATATACAAGCATATACTTACGATGCCAAGGAGTTTCTAAACCCATTTTTTCATTTGTCTTCATAAATAAGGTCAGCTGTAGTGAATTAATAGAGTGAGGGAGGGAGTGACGAGATTTCAATCTCCAGTTAGAGAACACTTCAGTAAGTTAAATGTATTCAGTTGGTTGAGTAAGTACTTAAACAGCTGCTAATAAAATCTCAGGTCCATTGGGAATTATCTTTGTGAACTCATGGATATACTGAACTTTAGAAAGGGATGAACTTCATGCTTGCCTTTAAAAAGAGAAAAGAGATGGAGGTGGAAATTGCATATCAATTTAGTCAAAATATTGGGAGGCTGGGCACTAATATATTTTATAGATGGATATTTACATCCTTTTTTGTTATTATCTCTCAGATTTTATCTTAACAATTGACACAGCTAGCAAGTGTTCATACATAATATGCAGAGTAGTGAAAATACACTTGTGAAACCTCTCTTCATATGTAGCATCAATTCCTTGGCCTTTATTCTAGCCTAAATGTAGGGAAAGCTTAAGGCTAAAAACAAATGGGATGGTGAGGAGAAGGGGTATGGTTGGGTGTCACATTAGAGCAGAGGACAGGTTTATCTGTTTACCTAAATTCCATTAGATCGATGCTTCCCCATGAAAATAATGCAACTTCCTCTGTCAGCTAGTAGTTTCAAAAAACGTTTATTGTGTTCATAAAGAGAGTGAAATTACAGTAGCTAGTTTCAGGTCGTAAACAGGAATTAGTCTCCTTCTGCATGCATGTTCGCAAAAGGTTCTTATGACTTGGGGCCAGAGCATGCTGTGATATTCCCCTAAAAACAATAAAAGAAAAGGTTCCATTTTCCATAAGTGCGTAGCAGAGCTGGTACTGTCCTCTGAAATTGCAAAAGAATCACACATCAGGTTTCTAGTTTGGGGGAGGAAGATTGCTATGAGAATGGGCTTGATCCTGTCTTTATTCTGTGGCGTACGTCTAGAGATTGAAAAAGTCATTTGTTGTAAGAAGTAGAGGTATGAAGGAAGCGTTACGAGGTGTCCAAAACACTTTGCAGTTTTTCCTTGGCAGCCAAGTTTTTCTGAGCTGTCTGTGATTCCTGGGCAACTTGTACTATCCGCTCTCCCTCTTCTTCTGCAGTCAAATAGGGAATATGAGAATAGGCTCTCCTTTGCCTAAGGAGCCTTGGGAATTTGAGTGGATGGCAATTTAAAGAGATAGGTGGTACTTTTTCGACTAATCTCTGGTTATGTTTGTAAAATGACATCACTCTTCTGTATAAATTACGTTGGTTTTTTTTTTTAATTTCAATTACTGATTCCAGACTGGTGCTGCTGTAATGCTTCCCAACTCTGTTTACTTAACAGCCCTACCTGAATCTCACAAGAAAACATAAGTAAGCCTTTTAAAAAGACAGATTGTTATCAGCGTTGTTTCTTTAGATACACATCAGGTAATCTGACTTTCAAGCCAAATGCTCTGAGAGGATAACATTGGATTTGACCACTGCATTTTCGATCTCTAATCCAGGTCTTTGTCAATCAGTAAGGTAGATGCATAGCATCTAAACTCATTTTGGCTATTAGTTATTTAATCTATGATTTTTAGGTCAAAAGAATCCTGGATAAGCTTCTTGGTTATGATAAATCATTGTTAATAATAGAAAGGACACAATTAGTATTAATAAAAGATTATTTGCCTAATTTCAAATCTAAAGCTTAAAAAGGTGGGAGGTGGTAGTCTTGTTCAGCAATTTTCCCATATAAAATATTAAGAACAGGTTCTGGTTCTCATGGACAAATAAAATGATGATGAGTTTTGTTCAGGAAAATGAGCAAGAGAGCGCAAGGAATGAGACCTAGGAGTCGTCTTGTGCTCTTGATATGAGCAGTATTGTAACATACGGCAGTATTTTAGAATGGAACAAATTCCTCTTTGAACCTGAAGAAATTCAAAGCCTCTGTTAATGTGATATTTTAATGTTAAGTATTAGATGATGTAAGTTATAAAACTACTTAAATAATATAGTTTTCTGAGTGTATATATGCATGTCATAGGCATATCCATGCATAGTATAAAGTGAAAGAGAGAAAACTCTGAGATCAAACATTTGGCATTATATGCAGCGGTTATTTCTGACACATAACTCAGCTTTAGCTATGTGCAAAGTATTTGTGGAGAGAAAGAGTACAAGTGGGCCGGTCACAAGTGGTGTTCCTCAGGGCTCAGTGTTGGGACCATTTCCGTTTAGCATCTTTATTGATGATCTCGATAAGGACATAGAGTCCATCATCAGTAAGTTCGCAGATGACACCAAGTTAAGCGGGAGTGTTGATCTGCATGAGGATAGGGAGGCTCTACAGAGAGACTTGGATAGATTGGATCGATGGGCCAACGTTAACGATATGAGCTTCAACAAGGCCAAGTGCCGTGTCCTGCACTTGGGCCACAACAACCCCATGCATCGCTACAGGCTTGGGGAAGCGTGGCTGGAAAGCTGCCTGGCAGAAAAGGACCTGGGGGTTCTCATTGACAAGCAGCTGAATATGAGCCAGCAGTGTGCCCAGGTGGCCAAGAAAGCCAACGGCATCCTGGCTTGTATTAGAAATAGTGTGACCAGCAGAAGTGGGGAGGTGATTGTCCCCCTGTACTCAGCACTGG
>VYZM01017484.1:0-18679 GCA_013398915.1 Dromas ardeola | reverse complement strand
AATAGGCTGCCCAGGGAGGTGGTGGAGTCACCATCCCTGAATGTGTTTAAGAGTCGTTTAGATGTGGTGGTGGGGGATATGGTGTAGGGGGGAGCTTTGTAGAGTGGGGTTGACGGTTGGACTTGATGATCCCAAGGGTCTCTTCCAACCTGAATGAATCTATGATTTTGTAATTTCATCCAGAGATAATACTGTTTAGTTTGCTGGGGAAAAAAAATATCTGTTTTTTCTCTTTCCTTTCTTGAAAAAATTTTGGTATGTGCATCTAATTTGAGGTAAAGTAGTTTACATTTACTTTGGGTTTTTTTTCCCCTTGATATTCTTTTAGCAGTCAGAGACATTGACTGAGCACATTGACTGACATTGAGCACATAGGCGTCCTGGGCTGTATTTGCAGCTCTGACTCTTGAAGAAATCTAGTCTTTATTGCGAACTTAACCTCTTACTATTACTCTCTTTCTTTGTAAAATAATATTGGGGTTTCAAAAATGGAAACAGAAAGAAATACTAGTAAATTTGAGAATAGATGGCAATTCTTTGAGTTTAGTTCAAACCATTCATAATCTAAAATGAATTTTAAAAATTTTGCTTCTCTAATCCAGAAATTATTAAGTCTACCTAACATGCCTCAGTACAGTATATGAGATCATGTGACGTTTACAAGGTAAGTATTCAAGGAAAATGAAAATTGCAGGTAATTTGATTCTTTATATATAAAGTTCCTACACGTGGCTTGTCTCACTTCACTGAAAATACTTCATATGTTTAAAGGTAATTGTATGCTTAGGTACTTAATTGAATCCGAAGCTTTTCTAGAGTCTTGACAGTCTTTTACTTTGGAGCATTGGAGGGATTTTTGTTATGCAGGGAGAATCCAGGCCCCTGATGCTGTTTATGTGGAAAAGAGGATTTTTTGAGAGCTTTATACAGCTGCCTACTTGTGTTGGTTTTATACGAAATATATTATTTTGCAGAAAAGGATATTTACTTGCCATGTCCAACATAATCCTTTCAGGGTAAGGTATTTTAAGAAATCATAGCACTTTTATTACTTCATCAGATTAGGTTTGATTAGTTTCCTTTACTTACATGATGGAAGAAATGTCAGGGGAAGCGAGAGTGAAGGGTTGAAGAGGGATGCAGGTCCATAACCTCTTGCCACTTTGCCAAAGCTCTTTAGTTATTTTTGTTGTTGGATTTATTTTTTTTTAATAATTTTTTATTTTTTGAAAGAAGTAGACAGGATTATAAATTTTATTTGATTACTTCTGGAAAAAGTTAGATCTCCTCTGAGTCAACAGAGGCAAATATATATTGCCACTCTTATGCAGAGAATGTCCAGAACAGCTGAATATTTATATAAAAATATTAGGCATAATAGTCACTGAAAAGATGAACGGATGAGAATCACTATCTAAAAGATACTGATTGCCACATCTTACTCGGTCTTTTTAGAAAGAACAAAGAGTGCATTAATACAAAATGTCTGCCTTGCTGCTCAGTTCCATCGCACATGATTTGAGTGTATTTGACCAGTGAATCTCCCCAGAGGAAACTCATAAAGGAGCAGGAGTTGCCTGGGAAATACAAGCTCTGCCTGTTCTGGTGTTCACTTCCTTGCACTTGCGCTGGAAAGACAGCTGCGTTTGGCAAGACCCGTGACAACAACCTTTGAAGACCCATGTTCAGTTAAGGAACCTGCAGCTCTCAGTAACAGTATCGTTCATTAAAGAAAAGTAACTTATTTGTTCATTCAGGGTGTAAATTTAAAAAAAATTGCAAATATTTTTTTTGAAAGGTGAGTTGTACTCTCTGGCAATGGCAGTTGCAGTTACACATTTAATTAGATTTACTGTGAAAAGCACATGCAGGCTTCGTAAAGTGGATTTATGGTGTTGATTTGTTGGTAATTTTGTGTTTGCTTTTGTTTTTATTATATCTTTGCATTTGTGACAGAGGCATCACCACATGGTATATTTCAAAACATTAATTGTGAAGTTAAGTGTATTAAAAAAGTTAGTTCTTTGTTTAGCTTGCCTCAAATAAGTTGTAGGATTTAATTTAGGGTATACGGATGTATTTATATATTCCAGGGACAGCAGGTGACAGTCTAAATCCCCAAATTCTCCTCAATTTCATTGTGGTTTTTTTCCATGTATGTAGCAGAGCTAGCTATTTTCACATCTCTTCCATTTTGCTAAAGATCAGGTCTGAGAGAATGCTTCATGTTGAGTGCAGTGCGTATGTTCTCGGACTTTTCACGCCATTGTTTTGTTATGTCACTCTGTCAATTGTAATGATCTTAATCTGACCACTGTCTTGTTTCTAGAGCGTGTTTAGCAAGAACATTTAAAAATCTCTGTTAGGAGTTTTATTTACAGCAAAATGTTTTCTTTCTTTCTCCCCAGAACTGGTGTTTGTAAATTCAGTTAGGCATTTCACTATATGACACATTCAAGGAATCAGGCCTTTTAACATGGAAAATACTCCACATATTTCTTAAAATTATTTTTTCCTCTCATTTTATTGTCTAGTTCAGTGATGGAGTTTTCTTCACTTTTTAAAAAAAAAAAAAACAATATCTTGTTGATCATGCTATATATGATAGTCAGGTGTGTTGCCACGGCCCATAGTACTGACGATTTTCACAGGAAGGATTTCTTTGGCCTTTTTTCCTTTTAACTTGTGTAATACGTACATTGAAAATGGACTTCAGGTGTCAATTATGAACCTGTACCTGAATTCTAAACACATTTGTTATTGTACAAAGAATTCTTTGGTGGGCATACTATTGGAAGAAGTCAAAAGTGAAATTTTAAGAGAGAAAATAATTTGGGTGGTTTCCTTCAACAAAGTTTAAGTCATCTTAATCTACTTATGGATCTAGTTCTGTTTTGTTTTTTTTTTTTTGCATTCCTGTATACAACACAACTAGTATGTTTATTCTTCAAAAAAATTTGTACGTGATCCTATGCTTATTTTATTTTCATATTTTTTCTTACTTGCCTGAAAAACCCCTTCAGCTTTATTAATGGCAAGTGCATGTGTTCCTGGGTGGTCAGGCTGCAAATGTCCTGTTAGGATAGCAGTAGATGCATTTGCACTAAAAAACAAAGGTGAGAAACAAATCATATGTTTCATGATATGTATTGCATGTGTGGGTTTTGGTTGTGTTTCTTCCATTAAGGAAAAAAAAATAAGTTCCAAACACTTCCGAAGCTGCAAGCAGTGACACACTTGGAAAATTCCATTGTGCAGGGCTTTACTCTTGTGTTACACACATGCATCACACATGTTTCTGTATCGATAGCTTACTGACGTACATCACATTTTATCAGAACACCCATCTCTGTTCCGTTACGAACATAACTAGTAAATTGTCCCCCATGGTGGGCAAGAGCTATGTTTGAAGATGAGAGGCTTGCTTTAATCCCCGTAATACCTCTGTACCATCTTCCAGCCTCTGTGATAGATTTTGTGTAAGAGAATCAAATGAGAGTTTACAAGGGCTGAGTTTCAACCTGGTATATGGAAAAGCAGGATGGCTTAAGAATTTACATCAATTATTTTGTAGGCAAATTGTAATAAATTGCTATAAATGTGTAATTTGTAACCTAGCTGCCAGCTTCCTCTGGCAAACAGAAGTTCGAGGCTACAGAACAGTTAGTTTCCTGTTGCCATTCTTTGGTGCAAAACCCTGGTGTGGTCTTCTGGGATTTTTAGACCTAAACCTGTTATTTTCTCTGCGGGGTTCTGGGCTGTGTGCCAGTTTGTTTTGTGTCTGTGCAGTATTGTATCTATTGGTGCCTGGTAATTTGCTTCTGCGGGGTAGGTGCCTGCCTCTCTCTCAGAGCACATAAACACTTTGGAAGAAGAAATAATAGGTTAGATGCCTTGTATTTTCAGCCATGCACAAACGGTGTCAAGGTTCAAGAGAATATCCTCTGTAAGAATCTACCCTCTCATCAGAGCCTGAGGAGTGGACTTTAAGTCAGAGATGGTGCATTTCAGTCAGCCTGGCACACAGTGCTTTAATCTGCAGAAGGGATGTTTGGGCTTTTATCCCGTGGCATTGATCTGAATTACTGGTAGTGGTAGGAGGAATCAATTCTCTTTGGTGCTAGATGTGAGCTGCCTAAACTATACAATCACATTTTAATTTAGACTTACTTCCCACTGTAAAAGATAAGGGTTCCTTCTGGACATACTATCAGGTCTCAACCTTGAAGGATTCTGTTATAATTTCAACATTTATCCACTTATCTCATGAATAAAAGGTTTCTGTTTTAATTCTAGTAATCCCTCATGTGAAAGCCCCTAGCACAACCAGATTAATTGCTGAGAGCACACAAATCAGCTACTCAATTCAGTTATATTGATTTCTTCTGCTTACTTAAGGGAGGGATCAACACCCAGCTTCAATAACAACAGTGAGCCAGCACTCGCCTATTCTGTTGTTCTCTGTGACTTTCACTAGCTGACATCTCTTGCCTTCAGTTTGAATTACTGATCTCATACAATTGAAAGCCCATAAATGGATTCAAGTGGTGACACTGAGACTGGCGTCTTCTCATTGCCTTGCAGAACAAAACTGCAGAGCTTCATCATAGCAGCATGGCCTTTTCTCTGAGATTTGTAACTGTGATTTGGCTGTGCGACGTTTCTTATGCTGACTTATTTAAAATAATTAGTTTCTCCAGTGCCATTCAAGTCACAGGGAGCAAATCTTTTTCCCTTCTGTATTTTGTGTTTAATTGTGACTGTCAGAGGACTTACCATCACCTTGGGTTCTGAGTGCGTGGGGTTTGAACTGCTGAGTTAGTTGTTCCTCCACATTACAGTTCACTGAACGTCTATAGGCTAAGCTCCATCTCCAAGTCTGCTTTTGGGTCCTTAGATGGACTACAACTCTATTTTCCCAGACCTTTTGAGTCTGCCAAGTTAAATTAGAAAAAATATATGTAACACGATATCAACTTGTTCTTATATTTGCAATTGAGCCTCCAGAAGAATTGGGAGTATTTTTGGCAGCTGTGCTGCTGGTGGTACCTAAAACCTAGAAGCAAGGTGCATACGAAAATGGAAAATAACAAAGGAATGGAGGAAAGGAAAGTACGGTTATCTTTAAGATAAGAACAAGAGTGCAGTTTTATTTTTATTCTTTCCCAGTTACTTAGGGCTTGATCATGCAGATATTTTGAAAAGATCTGAAGTGAAAAACCTCCACGTTTGGAGGTTGTGGTTATTGAGATGTTGTGGAGGATTGTGTGAAAGCTCCGATCAGTTCAAAATCAGCCAAGCTAGCTTGAAATTTGCTTGAAATTTGTCAGAGTTAGATGACTTTAACAGAGAACTGAAGGAGAAATGAAGAGAATTGCACAATTACATTAGAAGCATGAGCCTGGAGCGCCGTGTTGCCCTGTGGCCATTACTGGGGGACAGTGGCCCATGTGGTCACATTCTTACTTGAATCTAAATGAAGTATTTAGTGAGGATTGCCTGACTCAAATTCCTAAAGTCAAAAGTACCCTGTTGAAATTTTGCGGAACACACCACTAACTCAAAGTTAAAACGCTTTTGCTTCAAGAAGAAGGTATGTTAAGCAATACATGCAAAGTAAAAGTTACAACTTGGTGATACACTTTGTGTTTTCCAGCCAAAATGGAATCGGTATATCTCTCTGATAAACCATGTGGCAGGAATACTGCCACTGTCGTGTTACAGACTTTCATTTTGTAATGGATTAAAATCAGGCTTCTGTATGCTGATGCTGGTTGAAATTCAGCGTGTCGCAGAGGCAGCTGTCCAGGCCATGGAGGTGAGAACGTTCATCTGCTGAAACCAGCAATTCTGACGGACCTTTAATTTCATTTTAGACACCATTAGCTTATTCTGTGCTGGTAAGAATACATCAGCTGTGACTTGCTTGCCTTGGGGCATTTGTTTCTTGTAGCTTTAGCGTTGCTAGTCATTGTGGAGAATTTTATGTTATTTTATTTTACATTGTGACTAACAAGTTTGATTTGTCGTACAGCTCCATGTGACTGTTAGTTACAGGGAGGAAAGAATTAGGCTATAGGGAAGCATGATGGGATAGACAGCACACCTGAACTTTTCCAGTGTGCAGGATAGTTCCATAAAAAGAAACATTTTGTAGTGTTTAACAGCCACTGTTTTGCTACTCTCTTTTACAGACTGGGTGTCTTCTCCACAGCCTCTTTGGGAATTAATTTTATTATAGTTTTTCAGTCACAGGTGAAACTATATAACCTGATATTTTTGACAACTCTACAGCTTGAAAGCTATCCTCATGCCACGTGAAGTGAAGTAAGAGCATGTAGTTAACATTCTTTGGTATACAGATCAGTTAATTTCCACATTTTGTAGGTAATACAGTTTGGTAGTGTGTTTTATTGTCTATTCCTGCTTTTTCGGCAGAGTTTCAAATATTTTTTTATTAGCATGCTAGAAGAGTCATATTCACTCCCGTCATTTATATGCGTCTGCAGTATTAATTTGACTTTTGATTTAAAAAAAAAAAAAGAAAACCTCGCAAACCTTATCTGTTATTGGCGACATTTTTCGTTGTCATAAAGCACTATAGTATCTCTGAGTGCATTTTGACATAAGTTTTATGCTGCAGAAAGTTAGCTGTTGCTGTGGACACACAATCTCAAAATGAATGTCTGTGTCTTTCATAAGCTATTAAGAAAAAAAAGTGTGTCTTCGGTTTGCTTATACTTTTTAATCTATTCCATGTAATCTGCATCCTTTTTTGATATACAGCTTGACAATGTATTGTGCAGACATGACACACATGAAGGGTCATCTTACATTTTTACATTTAAATGAGTGCCTAGTGTTTCAGGTTCAGATATTATCTTTCATCCAAACCGAACTTATCAAGAAATAGAGCCCATCTGCTACCGCAGACACAAAATATTTTAAGCTCAAGGCTGCCTAAGTATTCTACAAACACACCAGGAAAAAGTATGATAGTGTCTATTTGCACTGGAAAGTTTAGTAAAATTTTATTCTTGTATAGCTTTGAGGGTGAAAGATTATCTAGGGCCATCAAAGCCTTTAACCAGTGGGCTGTAAAGATATCTTGTTCATAAATTGCTCTTCTAAGTAATGTTGCCTTTCTCTTTCCCCCTCTCCCCCTTTATTAATGCCTTTCCTTTATTATTTCAAGCCTTTTTCTGATCCACGTTTGTTGTGGTTTAACTCCATGCAGCCGTTTGCTCACTCCCCCTCTGGTGTGATGGGGAAGAGAAACACAAGAATAAAAGTGAGAAAACTTGTGGGTTGAGATAAAAACAGTTTAATAAGCAAAAGCCGCGCACGCAAGCAAAGCAAAACAGGGGATTCATTCACCACTTCCCGTGGGCAGGCAGGTGTTCAGCCATCCCCAGGGAAGCAGGGCTTCATCACGTGTAGCAGTTACTTGGGAAGACAAAATGCCATAAATCCGAACATCCCCCCCCTTCCTTCTTCTTTCTCCAGCTTTATATGCTGAGCACGATGCCACATGGCATGGAATATTCCTGTGGTCAGTCGGGATCAGCTGTCCCGGCTGTGTTCCCTCCCAACTTCTTGTGCCCCCAGCCCACTCGCTGGTGGGGTGGGATGAGGAGCAGAAAAGGCCTTGATTGGTTAGCAACAACTAAAAACATCGGTGTTTCACCAACACTATTTTCACCCCAAATCCAAAACATAGCACTACACCAGCTGCTAGTAAGAAAGTTAACTCTATCCCAACTGAAACCACGACAACATTCTGGCAAAACATTTACACTTTTTATATATATGCTTCTGCAGATACTCTTTACCATGAATACTCCATATATCACTGAAAAAAAAAATCATATTGACTCTTCTTGCAAGTTACCTGACGTTTGTATGAATTTATGTATTACTTTGTTACATAATATGTAATGTTTGCTGCAGATGAATTATTTGTTACTCTATAAATCAGATCCAAAATGAATATAGGAATCTTAAATTGGAAAAATTGTCTAACGCTATGAATATTTTGATGCTACGTATGGCAGTGGTGTTCTGGCTGATGCTGCTGTAGCTGTAGCGTCCACAGTGTTTGGGGGATAATTCTTTCCTACAGTGGCATTGGGACGACATTTAGTGTTCGAGATAGTTTACAATACAGTGCAACAGAGATGATATCGAGAGCTTCACAAATGTCTTCATTTGGGAAAGAAATGGGAGACTGTTCTGATTCTGAGCATATTTGGGAAGTACGAGACTTTTGAGCTGGAGTTGAAGAAAGAAGGTATAGATTCCATGCACAGAAGGAAATTCTCCTACAGAATGGGGTTCAGGGAATATTCAGCCTTTTGAAGTCTTAGCTGAAGTGTGGTGCTGGCTAACGCAGTCCTTCCACACCTAGAATTATTTACTGTAGGACTTGCCTGGGTATCTGTACACTGTGCTCTGCTGGTTTCGCTGAACAGGGAACATAAAGCCTGGAAAATACTAGCTTGAGTGCGGCTCATGTTGCTTAATCTTGAGGCTTCGGTTATGAAGCTGTTTGATCTTTCATGAAAAATGGATTCCATTCAGGTGATTGTTATCCTTCTCTGTCCATCTTATCTAGGATTGCAGATATCTTCAGCGGTATGCCCTTGAGCAGTGTTTACTGTGGAGAACTTGAGTACCACGTGTTTATTTATCATTATGGAAGGGGTAATGTTACTGTTTGGAGAGGGTCTTTTTTTTTATATTTAAAGAAAGTTGAGTTACCCTTAAGGTTCATTGTAATAGCACCTTAATGTAACTCTGCACCAAACAAAGCAAATAACCAGGAACTCTTTTCCTTTCCTGTAAGGTAATAATAAAAATTTCAATTAGCTGCCTGCTACTTCATTTTCTTCAACGCACTTTGACATTTAGCACTGCTGTGTTTTTACTTTTCTTTGATTTTTATAAAGACTATTTTTTCAATTATGCAGACATTTCAAGCAATTTTCTTATCATAATTTAAAAACATATGTTGTAAGCACCATCGATGAGATTTTTTGTTTTTGTTAATCTCAGCAGAGCCCTGCTCACTTGTACCAGTCGAGGCTGTGGTTCACAGATTTCAAGATAGGTGTAGGGCTGGGATCAAGTACTTCTTCACTGAAAGGGAATAAATAGGAGTTCCTCAGGTGGGGGTAAAATAGTAATAATAAATTAAATATAATGCAAAAAAAAAAAATCTTTGTAAAGTAGTCTGATTTTGTGCAGCAGGTGGTCAAAACAGTGGGGCCTGTGGCTGTCATTTGAAAATCATAGTGAGTGGCAATAGCAAGTTTAAAACCTGTCCGTTATATGTGCTAGCTGACAAAGTAGAAATTAAATTTTAAACAGTCTAATAATGTGAGCTGGCCTTTTTTGATCTTTTTAGTGAAATACCGCATTGCCTTGCAGTTGCTTTCTAATTGGAATTTCCAATGCTGCTTTGCTGATAGAGGGATGCAAAAATAAGTAATGTTGCAAATTCTGATGGGTAGTGCATTGCTTGTAATAGCTTGTTTCACTTTGCAAAACACTGACGTGTAATCTTCTCTGTGATGAAAGAATATAAATATGGGTACAAAGTGACCAGAAGAATTAATGTTCTGCAGTACCAACATGAGGAGAATGCGCACTCTGAGTCTGTTGGGTAACCAGGTTTTGGCAAGTTTCTTTTGCCTTTAAAAAACAAAAAAGAAAAAGCAGTTTTTTTCTATCCATAAATAGGAATTATTTAGTTATATATTATTTATTAAAAATGTATGTTAAGAAAACTAAATACCAAAGACATAGAATTATTTTATTCTGAAAGACATTTAGGCTCTCTATGAGCACAGTATTTTTCATTTTAATTTTTTCATAATAATTACCAAGGTCATTGACAGGTCAACAGATTAGTTTGCTTTTAGCAGACAGATTCAGTGAAAAGATATGGTTATGGTTTAGAAGTACCAAAGTAAAATTAACAAAACCTCTTACTTCCTTAAGCACTACTTAAAAGGTAGGATTGGAGACCTTAGGAACACGTGTGCTGTCCTCTATAAATAGAGGAGTTAGGTACGCTTGCCCATGTAGCAGGTAATGCCCAGGTAACGAGGAGTGAATAAGCTCCTTGTTTCTTGAAGTGGCAAAATTTGTGTCCATTTACCTGTATCTACGTCCTCAGTTACTCACTAGATTAGATCTAGAACAGTTTTGTAATAATCTGAGGATGTGTTTCTGGAGCAGAGCAGTCTCACGTGTAGCATTGGTACCAATGAATATCTTAGTACTTGCGCAGGATGTTGCGATGGGAGGCTTATTGAAACCTTAAGCAAATTGTGTAATTCTCCAAACTTTTAAATCCATGAGTCTACACCTAAGGCCAGTTAAGCAGAAGAATATGGATTTATTCTTTTTGAGCAGAGTGGGGAAAGCTGAACAGTGACTGTGATACATTGTAAAAGGGATGTGTTCTCCAATGAAAAACGTTTGCTGACTTAGTTTCAAGAAAGCCCCGACTCCCCTGTTTTACTATTTTTTAGCTGCCAGTTTATTGTTAATGTTTGTCAACTTTTTACTGGTTTCCAAGTTCTCATAGTAAAACTAGGTATACATCTACCCAGTAGAATAGAAAATTAAGGAAAAAAATTAAAGCAGACTTAAAGGTTGGTTTCCTTTCTCTAGTGGTTAGAAGAAACTTGAATTATTTTTATTTCCTTTTTAAAGCCTGTAGGTTACTTTGGGAAGGAACTTGATTTTTTTGTTGTTTTGTTTGTTTTTCGTTAACACGTAGATTACTTTGGGAGATTGCGGAGTATGAAGCGTTCTGTTTTCTGGTCCATTTGGAAAATATGGTTCTGCTTTTTCCATTAGTAGAATTCCAATTGGATGCTTTGTGTGAAATAGTTACAGCTATTATATTGTCTGTGTATTTAATTACAGCTAACTCTGGAAGAGTGGCAGGGCTGGCATTTAGCAGATTTGTGGCTGAAAAGTGTTTCTAAGGAGTATTAGACACATCTCTTCATTCCAAACAGAATGTGGTTTAGAACATGATTTGTAGTTTAAAACAAAGCACTGGAAAATACTCATATTTACTGCAATTGTAGTCAAAATCTTTTATTGTTTGTACTTGAAGTAGAGCTTGACATAAATGCTTTGAGTAATTGCATTTTCACTGAGACATTCTTTAGTGTAAATTCTTCACTACTTTTAAAATACTTATTTGATGGGGAAAATTCTTTTCGAAAGAAAGGCAGACTAGATACATTTGTTGATCAGGGTTATTGGATATCCATATTATACATATACATTTATGTATGCGTGGTATAGTTAATACATATTCTAATAAAGGCTTCACTTTTTTTCTACAAGATTCTCTATTCACTGTAGAGGAGGGACTGGGAGAAGGAGAATTGTTGGAAAAATGGACGGAGTACAGTGTTAGGGTAGAAAGAGATGAGCTGCGTAACAGGATGGATTGCCCACCATTGACAATGGGGGTGAGCTGGGTGGGTGGGTGTCCTGTTTCTCTTAGATTTTCTCCACAAGGTCCAAGAAAAATCAGACTTTTCAGTTCTAATTATGCATTTCTTCAGTGCCTGACTTAACATGCTGGACTCTATGAGGGGATATATACAGCAGTTTGTAAGTCAGCTGCTATTTTTTAGGGTATCAGGAGAAAAGAAATGCTCATTAATGGTTACTTAGAAGAACTTTCCTAGCATTCTGAAGTCAGAGACATCTTGTTCAACCTCTCCTTCAAGGCAGGGATGACATAAGGTTTAAATCAGGTTTCTCAGGACCTTTTCCAGTTGAGTTTAGGTGACTTTGAGGGACAGACATTACACTGTGTGTTCTGAACACATGGTAAAGAGCTAAGCCACTCTGTAAAAGTAATTTTTTTTTTTTTTTAATGGGAAACATCTCCAAAAAGATGTTCCAGAGCGGTGTTAGGACCCTAAAATTTGAAGACAGCTTTAATTTTGCCTCTTCCTAATTTTTAATCAGGATACAAACATGCATTGTCATAAGCATGTTTTCCACATGTTATCTTCTGGTTTCCATGTAGGCTATACTTATCTTATCTAAAAGGAGAAAGGTTTATACTGTTTCCCCAGTTGTGCCTTTACAAAAGGAGGTGTGCATCCCAAATACTGCAATTTGAAGTCTCTGAGTGTAAGCGAAGTGTTCTGAATTTTGTAGTTGGAAACAATGCAGTTTTCACTTAAAGTACTGCTTGGCTGTTTGGTGTAACTGCCGAGCTGTTGCATGTGTCATCTTTTAAAGTTGCTTCCTTTAGGTTGGTATGCATACATATGGGTTAATCTAGCACGGCTTGAAAACAAAATAAAACAGAGTCCTTTCCCTTTAGGAAGGAACTGCTTAGGAGTGCAGGGTAAGCCTCAAAGGGGTTGGATGCTTGAAATGATAAACAGAAACAATTGTTGATTTGCTTGTCAGTATTTGAGGTTTTCCTCTTACAGGAGCTTGTGTCAGCAGTGTTAAATTCAGAAGCGCTTCAGGAAACATAGAATAAATATCTGAGACAGATATCCAGAATTTAGGCCACCTGAAAGGTTACCCTGAGATAAACTGAAAATAAAAATGACATTTGATAAGAAAATTCTTTTCCCACATAAGGGAGATATAGTAAAAGTGTATTTTCCTGTAGGTACATTCTTTTTTTCCCTTGGAAGAACGTTAAACAAAGTAGAATGTCAAAATCTGCATTTAAGCTAAGGTACTTCATGAGAGAAGGTATGGCAAGAGAAATCTTTAATGATTAGTGAAATAGTGTAGCCATCCTTTTTCTGTATGTGGGGAAGAAAATGCTATTGCATCATCTTCAGTGTTAGCTTCTGTGTGATTCAATATAACCAGTGGGAGAGCATCTTAAAATCTTGTTAACAAGCACACAAATGTTTTGTCCTGTTCAAATGTTCTTGTGCATAAATTAATTAAGAATAGTACATCCAAGAGTATGGGTATGGTGTTGGGTAAAGCATAGATTTCATAGTTTAGAAATAAACTACTTTAAGAATTGCTTTCCTTTGTTTCATCTTGAGCACAGATAATGTATTTTTTTAATTGATGATGATGATATATATATGAAGAAAAAAAATGTGTAAAAAAATAACTAGTAATATAATTTAAAAATCTCACTGGGCAGTTATCCTTAGATAAACTTAAAGAATTCATTCCATTATTACTCTGCTTACTCTGTTGCGGAAGCGATCAGGAATCTATGGTAAAATGGTAACTAAAATAAGAATTAAAGAAAGAAAGAAAAAAAGGACAGACGGTTCGAACAACTGAAAAAGAACAGCTGAAAGTCTCTAGGATTATCCAAAAAAGATTTAATCGCCTCTGCACTAAAAGCCTCCTCCTGTTATGTATAGCCATATTTATATGTAAATCTTCCTGCGCTGAGAACTGGCTGAATAATCTGACAAGCCATGAGGTGGGTTTTTTTCTGTCAGTAGTACATGTAAGAAGAACCTGACTGAGTTTGTACCTAATTTTTCAACCCTCTAAGTGTTGTGAAGTATTTGCCAATACCATTAGATCATGATTTATCTTCAGCAGAAAAGAATCCTTCAGTAATAATTGTAGGCTTAGTAGTGTGGACTTGCACAGCGTGATTCCATCTTAAATCCTTCGGTACCTTCTGTTTGATAGACTCATCTAGTAAGGAGTTTGGATGGTTTTGTTCATTTTCTTTTTTTAGGTCTTCATATAGTTATTTTCTTTTTATGAATGTCATCTGCTCTAATAAGTTTGTGTCAATTTTTGCTTTTAATGTGTTAAATCTTTTTAACAGAGTTAATGCCTGTGTTTGGCAATGAGATACGTATAATTGCTGTTTAAAAATGTGTTTATCATATCTAATACTGGTCTTCAAGTGTATATTTGGATCAAGAGAAAAAAGATGTAAGGATCAGAATGCTGGAAATCAGTATTTCAAGTATATTGAATTACAATATTAAAGCTAATCCTTATAAAATAACAACCTTCCAGTACTGATTACTGAGCACAAAATGGGAGTGAGGCAAAGCTCTGTTGGTTAGTGAATCCAAATCACACCAATGTTTATGTAAAAATGAGGAAAAGATTAATAGTAATGGGAAAAACACTGGTCAATAAGTAGATTCTTAGTAAGCTTCCTATTCTCAGCAAAAACGGTGTTTCCCAAATAACATAAGTGTATAATGCTCTAATAGAATTAAGCACTTAATCAGTAAAATTTTTCAATGCATCTTCTAACAATAGAGGTAGCTGGTTTTTTTCTGTTTTTTTTTTGTTTTGTTTTGTTTTTTGTTTGTTTGTTTGTTTGTTTTTTTAACCAAGGAGGACGAATTCCACTCTGTCATATTTAAGGATAAATAAATAAAACTTTTAAAAACTTTTAAATAATTATCTAAATAATAAGGATGTACTAGTCTGTGGTGAAGATGACGTGGCAGATGTGAACAGGTTGGAGATAGAGCAGTAACATCTGCCTTTTTAGTGGTGTTTGACCGACCATCAGCTGTGGTCAGCAAACACAAGATCCAGCAGGTCTGAAGTTTGTCAGCTGTCTTCTTCCATCACTTCTGGGCTGGTTTTCGCATCTGTTTTACCTGTGACAGGAAGGAATCATGGAGTTAGGAAAACATAGGGATGATGCGCTATAACCAGATTTTTGCAGGCTGCCAGAGGAGGAGGATCTTTAGCCTGAAAGCCACAGAACAACTTCCATTTTGTGTTCAGGGTTCCCTGAAGCAAGGAGCTCAGTCTTGCAAGATTTCAGAAGTTTTGGTACTTAGCAGTTTTATAGATTTTTAACATTTACAAAGAATTTTATTCTGATTTTGCTCATTTACTCCCTTAATTTTGGCAAGGTCTGATTTCTTTCATCCATAAAATCTTAACTTTTTGCAGTTGTTTTACTTGATCCTTTTGCCCAGCATATAAGTAACAAACATGTTTTATGGAAGCCATGCTATTGATTTAAGTGTATAAAATGAAATATTCCGTTGGCTATTTCCGCTTGTAGATTTGTCAGAGTCTCTGCATAACAATTTGCTCTGAATAATCTATTCAGATCATTCTTTGGATCAAAAATCTGTTGATGATTCATGTTTCTTATTAATATACATTAATTTTGTGATATTCAGCTAGCAAAAAATATCATTGTATTTCAGTAACTATATTTCTCCTTTTTGAAATTTTGTTTGTGTATTCAGTGGCTAACCCAATCACTGGGAAAGTCCTTTTTCGCACTAATGGAGTGAATGTGGTTTTCACTTGGAAAAGGGTTTTTCAGCTTTGGGCACTATTCAATATCTGCTTAGTTTGGGGTACTTGAATGAACTCAAGGTGAATTGGCAGACAGGGGCTGCAGGATTGAGTAGTAGTGAATTAACCTACCCGGTTCACTGTTCCTAGTTTTTATTATATGTATTAAAATGCATGGTTCATATCAACTCCAGTAACTTTAGATATAGAGGCTCTTTGTTGTGTTGATTTTCCCAAAACAGCATTACTTTCATACTTAGAAATAGCTTCGAAACCTATTACATATAATAGAAGTTATGAACAGTAAAACAGGGTAATTTAGACTTTTTTGATACACTTAGTTTCTCAAAGACATCACACATGACACATTAATAATACAATGATTGATTTGGCAGTTGGGATGGTTTGTCAAATGGCTTTGAATGTATGAGAACAGTAATAGTTTCATGCCATTACATTTACATTTAGACAAGAATGCAAAACTAGCAGTTGCTGTTTTATGTTCCTCATAAAAGCTAAAGCATCCCTTTGAATTCTGTACATATACAGTAAGAGGGAAGTAAAAGATAACCTCTGTAAAGCATTTCTGTACCTGTTGGTCTGAATGTGCTGTGGTTGCTGTTTAATATTAGCATCTTGATGGTATGTTTTGATGTTCTTTCTGATTATTTCTTTTTTAAAATGTAGACACAGAATTCTATAAAGTAAAGGAGGTTGATGCTAATGTCTGGGGGTTTTACCAAGAGAGAATTTCATTCTGGGTAACTGCTAACCTGTTTTTCCATCCTAAGTGGGCATAATTATTTGAAAGTGATAGAAATGTGTGAACCGGTATTCAGCTCATTTACAAGAGTAGTTTGATTGTCTTTGGCAAAATATTTTCGGTAATTGGAGTGTTTATGAAAATGCATATGGCAGCTGTTTCTTTGTTTTTTTAAAAAAAGGTATGTTTTCTCTCTTTTTTCCCCCATATTTTAAGGCAAAAAGTATAGTCAAGTTAATAAAAATGAATATCTGAGCTTGTACTTTATTGAACTTTGTGCTGAAAATTCATTGTAATACAGTATTCTTGCTTAAACACAAGCCAGTGTAACTCCATTTTTCTGCTATTTTATTACTGCCTGCATGGAATTCTTCCTCCTGGTTGTGGGCTGCTTTTTTTTACCTTGCCTTATTTTCTAAGAAATCCTGTTGAAATTGCTGCTGTTCTCAGAACCTGCTGGTCCATACATATGAGGTTTCTGCGTGCGAGAGAGTTTTTGCATTGGATTCTTACCCGTTCCAATAGGCGGTATTCACTCCAATATACACAATGCACAATTTCGCGGAGCAAAGAATAGGTGTGATACTGCGGCTCATTGGCTTTCCAGATTAGATTTGCATGATTCTAGTGCTGAGACATAGCAAACAAACTAGATGGGAACAGGAGGTTGAGTCTGGCTAAACGGTTCATAAGATGGGTCCAGAGACTTTGGAACTGATTCATTCATCACATCTCCTTTTCTGAATAGGGGAAGGAAACTTTTGGTCTCTATTAGCTGTCTCTCTGAGAAAGGTGATGTTAATTTCCTAGAAAAGCGTAGTAAGAAAGAGGTGTTTATGCTGTTCTTTTTTATTGACTAGTTGTGATATTCAGCCACCGCTTGTTTAATGTAATTAGTAACCTAAACTGTGTTATAACACACCTCTTTGTTTACTGACAGTAGTGCTCTACCTTCTAACAAGTTGTATCTGAACAGCTGGAAATTTGTGTGCGACCATACAGTTGAATTAAAAACCAAATATGCTATGTTGTTAATCAATGATCAGTAGCTAAAGTGCTGGAGGTTAAGCATTTCAATCTGAGAATATGACAGTTTTCTAGGTGTTTTGGTTTTGCTTTATTTTGGTTATTAAAGCTTCACTCTTAGGAAGGCCGTGTCCAGCTGAGTGTTGAATATTCAGAAATGAACACTCCACAGCCCCTCTGGGCGACGCGGTCCAGTGTTTTAGCAGCCTCAAGGGGAACAAAATTTCCTTACATCTAACTAGAATCTTCTACATTCCAGCTTGTGTCCCTTGTCTTTCATCCTGTCACTCTGCACCTCGGGGAAGAGTCAGGCTTATACCCTCCCAGTACATAGTTGGAAAACAGGAATAGGATTTTCCCTGAAACTTATCTTTTTAAGGTCCCTCAGCCTTACAGATGATGTGCTGTAGTAGTCTGACCATTTGGTGGCCCTCAGCCAGACTAATTTCAGTATATGAGGGTCTTTACTCTGGTCAAAAATAGCCACCACTGTGTGCGATTAAAAGGAAAAAAAAAAACAACTTGTTTTTTTAAAAATAAGCTAATATTTTCTTGGTTTTCCTTGCTTATTCCTTTTCTTTTCTGTTTTGTTTGTCATCGTTTTGGTTGCACCAGTTTCAGTAACTGGTTCTGACAACATCATTTTGTATCTCAGTCTGCAACACTATCCACATTTTATAGGCCTGGTGCATCTCTACATATTTTATAATCATTCAGCATATTACAGTTATCTCTGTGACTCTTTTTTTCTTTTTTTTTCTGCAAGTAAACTGTATTTTCTCATGTTGAGTAACAAAACCACAGAAACCTTGATCTGTCATAATTCTAGGACAAAAAGCAAATTGTTTTCTGTCATGTTAAAACAACAAACCCCAAACAACCAAACAAAACCAAACAGAAAAGTGGGGAGAAAAAGGCAAGTAAAATTTAGGGTAGCTTCAGAAGAAGGTAATTTATTTAGGACCTAATTTGCACTTTGCAAGTTATGAGAATTACCGAAGCTTAGAAGAAAAGGATTTTTTTCTGGGGTTTGATTCTTCTGTTTTGTCAGCTGAGATTTGTATTAGCTGGTGGATAAAAACACTTTTACCTGTCCAGCTAGTGGTTTATAGTTTCGCCATTGAAAAACTTATCTCCAGAAACTTCTTCCACTGTGGATTAAGTTAAATAAAGCAGTTTTTGTGATGTTATGCTTTGACTTTTTTTGAAAGTTTGCAATAAGGTTATAATAAGGTATTTTGAACTTAAATACTGATAATTTTTTTTCATAAACATGTATTATTTTTCATCACGTTATTTAGTCTATTTATAAACAACTCAGATGCCTCAGGAAAATGAATCCTATTAGATTCATAAGTATGCTTCATAAGTAGCATAATTGTAACAAACGATCCACAGGCAGACGTTGCACTAACGAAATTTAAAATTTCCAGCTTACAAAACCCGAGTCATTAATTTATCTGAGGTACACAAATCAACTCTCTTTGAGGGTGTCTGTGGAAAGCTTTGTCTTTTCCCACTTGTTGTGAGAGTATTTATGTAGGGAGCCAGTTCCACTTTACCATGGGGAGTAACCCGACAGCCTGCCATGCTGTATATTTCTCAGTGGCTTAG
>VYZM01017482.1:0-12310 GCA_013398915.1 Dromas ardeola | reverse complement strand
CTTCCCAGGACACCTGTCCCTGCTTCCACTGTCTGCGCAGTATTCATACAGTCTGGTACACTATTGCAAGAGCAGGACAGGTACAATACATGTATTGGGAGTGACAATTAGTCACATAGTACCCATGTGTAATGGTTTGGGGTGGAGCAGAGCCAACTTTCTGTTCAGTGAGAGGCTCTTGCTCTTTCTTGTTGCTGTGGCAACCAGGGTCAGCTGACTTGGTTGTTTACCCCATGGAGGGGTTGCACCTGTGGGGAGGAGTGGACAGGTCAGGTGACCCAAAATTGACCAATAGGATATTCCATCCCATCCGCCATGGTCAGTATAAAAGCTGAGGGATGAAGGATTCAGTTCTCTTCTTCAATGACTTTCCTTCTTCAATGATTGACCTCTGCAGAGGACCCTGTCAGTTAGTCTACCTTTTATCCCGATCCATGGGTTCCTGAATCAAGATCTGGAGTCCAGTTCCCCTTTGCCACTGAGTCCTTTTTTACTGAGTTTCCTTTTTTATTTTTTTTTAGTTTATTATTATATTTTACTACTAATATTTCATTAAAGTAGTTTAGTTTTTTCTAAATTCATAAATCTCTTTATCTCTCTTCTTCCTCTCCTTGGAGTGAGAGGTGGGGAAGAGCATCTGTCATCTTGTTGGCCAACCCAACCCAAACTGCAACACCATGCAACTAGGAGATGGACACTAAGGACCGTATTAATCAGCCCTTAAAAATTAGATGCCTTGCTATTAAAACTTCCTCTGCAGGCTGAGGAGCAAACAGCCATTCTAAAGGTAGCACTTCATCTACAGGTTATGTCAGCAATAGCCCATGCAAAAGGGCTGAATTGTTTCCTGTTCAAGCCTAAAGAAAAACTGCTTTTGATCTGAGAACTTAATCCTGGCTCATTATATTCCCACTTGACCCTGGGAAATCTCCCTCTTTCCTTTAGGCTGGTGCATGAGCCGAGTGTAAGGAAGGGAGCGCCTCTGCCTCACCATTCATTGGCCAGCTGCCAGGGCTCACCTCTGCCCATTGCTGCTTCGGGTCCCTGTATCTGTGAATTCAGCACAGCTACTTCATATGCACACTTAGTAGCTATGCCTCAGATTTCAACTCAATACACAGTGTAAAATATGTAGTAGTGCTGTGACAATTTAGTCATTTATCTTCTTGGCATTTTAAACAATTAACAAATAGTTAATCTGGTTTGTATACACAAAAAAAACGTTTTTCATTCTAAAATATACACTATTCATACTCAGTAAGAAGTGCATGTGCTCCTTTTGCCTTTACTAAAATAATAAAATCCAAAGTCTGTTTATAAAGTGAGATTAAATCCATTTTCTACTTCACTTAAACACAGAGACTTTGAGTCCAAATCCCTTGCTGGTATATATTAAGCAGAGTTTTTGATTTTTTTTTTCTTGGTCTTGAATTGAGATTCTTTGAGATGGTGCTGATTTTATTATATTTTACTCTGTTTCTAATGCAGAGTCCTTACTGAATTATCTGTTTCTTTTCCCTCACAGGACCTCAGCTGATCTTTAATCTCCCTCAGAAGTAGCTCGTGCTGTCTCAAAACAAACAGATCTGACATTTTGCAAATACATTGTTCTAATCCACTAGTTCCCTAACTAATATCAGTTGTTGAACAGAGTTGATTAGCAGCTCTGCGTGGAGCCTCTGCCTGTTTGCAGAGCTGCCCGCTCCTGCCTACACCGGTGTATAGCAGAAACGGACTTAAAGTCAACAGTGTTGTCACACTGAAGATAGGGAAACATGCCTAGATCAATTTAACTTACAGCAATTTTTTAAAGGATTTTGTAATGTCAAACTGTTTATTTTCAGTGATAAATTACGACCAAAAGTAGGGGAGAAAAAACAAACCCAGTTATAAGCTTAGTCTCAATCTAGTGGTACAGAAAAGGAAACCTTAGAAAATTTGACAATTCTGACATCTCTGGAAACCTGCTTAAATCTTATATAATGATGGTATAACAGAGAAAGTAATATCAGTTCAATTTAATGATGTAGCACAAGGTCATTATTTAAAGCCTATCAAAACTATTCATAGGTTCTTCTTCATTAGTTTAAGCTATGGCCTATATTTGTAGACCAATTGAAATAAAGAATGATATATGCTTTTTTATTTACTTCTACAAGTTCAAAACCCCTTTTAATTCAATTCAGAAATGATAGCTCACATAAATATTCACATGTATATGTGTGTGTGTGTGTATATGCTCATGTATACCCACTGGTTTTTGATAACAGGATAATTTAAGGCCGGGTATGTGAAGTAGAAAAAAACTAATTCTGACACCCTGAGCTTAAGAAAAAAAACATCTGTCTGGGAACTGGGAAATATCAATGATTTACACTTCCAGCATCACATTGTGATATGTTGCTTCATTTTACAGTAATTTACAGCATTTAATGTTGCACATAGATTATTTTATGGTGATGTATTATACCATAAAGTGCAGTAAAAACAAATGCAGACAATATTTGATTTATATGGAAGTTTGAATTCTGAGATTCATGTAGAAGAAGAAGACAAGCATCAAAATAGTTCTTTTGGTTTGTGGAAAAAGGTTGTTTACAGGAGTAATACTTTACACACACTTCACTGGCTTACAGTAGTACAAAACTGCATAACACATGCCACCACACTACTTTCCTGTTCTTTATGGAATTTCTTCTTTGGAAATTGCACAAACTGAATCCAGTGAATTACAGCATAAATTCAATAACCCCTTGTTCTTGTCGTAGTTTCATGGGACGTGACACCTCTCTACGACTGAATGCTTGTTTGGATTTCCTGACATTTCCCAGGAAGACAGCAAACTGTCAGGAATTTTCAAGTTTGTCTAGAAAAGTTCACCACCCCATTTACACGGCAGAAATATCAAAGTTGTTGCATATCTGATGGACAAACTGCAATTTGCAAACCCTCATAAAACACTGTTTCCCTGTCAAAAAGGTCATGCATACTGTCTGCAGTCTAGAAAGCAATAATCACGTACAATTTGCAGATGAGAAGTCATCCTGATTTCTGCAATATCATTTGTACTGCCACTTGGATCTTATTCTAAAGGAACTTAATTATTGAGCTTTATCGTGGGATATTTTATAGTGTCTTTCTGGTTTTGTTAACAATATTGTGTTCTCAACAATTTTTAGTACTCACTCATGCCTCACTCATGCCTGCATAATGTACCTATCTTTATATACCTAAAGATATAAACCACACACATATATTTATATTCCTACACATATTTCTTTCTATTACATTTTGAATTTTAAAATATGCCTAATAATAGTACAAAACCTGCTGCTCTCATTCTATAGAAGCAATAGCTCAATGTCAATATTTGCAGCAGGATATCTAATAACTTCCATCAAAGTGGTAGCATGTGACATAGCAAAGAAAGAAGTTTATTCATCTTCTCCAGTGAATAATATCTCACTCCGTGAACTTAATTGGAGAATTTGATCAGAGAGGTACTGCTTGATGCCAGTAAGGTCCTCACAACTAAGCCTAAAATAATTAAGAATAATACTTACTGCACAGTTATTTGCATACATAACTTCATATATTGAGAATGCTGTACTACAATATTTCTAATTTATTTTTTCCAGTCCTCCACCAATTTTATCTTTTTTAAAATGTCTTTTTTCTTTTTTCCTACAAGTAGTTGTCTGTCAGATGTTCAGTGTGTATGACTTTTTGTGATTTGATAATCACAATATTAAGCTCTGTATGCTGTAGGGATGTCTCAGAACCATGGTACAGATAAGTGTACAATGAAAACTCTAGACTCCAGTCCTTTGTAGTTAATCTGTACAGTTAAGGAAATGACTTTGCAGTGAAATAATACTACATATTTTAAAATGGAAGATGTAAAAAATTACTTGATCTACTTATTCATTTAACTGGTAGATGAGGGCTCTCTCTAGGATGCTACAGTAAGGGCTGGCTCAAGCATTCTCAGCCATGTACCGAATTAATTTTCTCAGACTCTGAGCCTGGGTCAGAGGGAAAGGTTTGGGGAAAATGGGATGGAAATATGATGGCTTACTTCATCTGTTGTCTTCAGGGAAAAGGGAAAGATATAGCTGGGGGAAACTGTGGCACTGTATCCTCCCTTGCCACTCTGAATATCAGGATGAAAATCCCACTGCCTCACTGACTAAAGTGAAGGCAATGTTACGCATAGTATGTTTAACCTACTTTATTTTCAGTGTCTTCACTATTTTCATTTGGAATACAAACTCCTGGCTTTCTATTTTTTTTTTAAAATCAGTTGGCTAGGTTCATTTGCTTTTTCTCCATGTTGTGGATGGGCCTCAAAATTAAAAGGTTTAGGATAATATGCTTTCATGATTAAATATAATCATAAAACTGAACTCCCTGATGATTCACTTCAGCAATATCATTAGGTCTGTTGGCTACTATAAAGTGCGGTAGGAATGAACAAATTCAAATTAATCTCTTACTAATTAGCAGCTTTCTATAAAATCACAGCAAGATGTAAGACCATGAATATGGAAAATTGGTTAGGGAAAATACAGGCTGTGATAAAAATGGCAACATTATAATAGATACTAAAACTAATTATGTTGGGATCTTTGAGGCAGTTTAGTTACCTTTCCATCCATTTATGAAAAGTAATCTGACATAAATTCTGTCAGCTGTGGAAACTCTCATTTGAATAACAGGTCATAAAAGAGAGTTAGTGCCTAGAAATGTATGATATAAATACTTCCAGGATACTTCTGGACTTAACGTAGATGTTTAGAGGACCACAAGACCCTTATTAATAGCACCAAAGTCCTCTTCCAAATTTATTCCTGTCTGGAAAGAAAAGTGCACTTGGAAGAAAAGATTCAGCTGTTTTCTGTTCATGTTACGTAGGTCTTTCTATCACCACCTAGGTAACATAATGCTACCAGGTTAGAAGATAGTCTATTATTTGGCTTTCTGGATATCATCTGTTAAATCTGTTCCGTTGTCTGTTATAACAGTAATAGTACCACTACAGACATATTGAGTACATTTGACCACCCAGAATTATATATTTTTAGAAAGATTTTCCATCACTAAAAATAAATATAAAATCTCCCACTGGTAATTGTAACTGTATCTTCACTAGAGTTTAAACAAACTCTTTTTTTAAATATAAACACCATGACAGGAAACAGTTAAAAAGCTTATCTCATAAATATCCAGAAATATTACATATTAGTGTAAACTTACAATATCTGATATAGCAGCTTAGCTTTTGGGGCATGTGTGTTTAGAAGGAGAAAATGATATACTGTCAAATGAAAGTTAAAAGACATTAATACGAGCTTCCTTTATTAGCTCTGGGGAGTTGTCCTTTTTCACTTTCCGGTTGGCCACCATCTCTGACTTCTCCCATCAGACTCTCCAAAGACAATTGAGCAATTAGCCTTCTCTTTGAGGCTAATTACCAACAAAACCCAGCTGACCATTAAAGAACTACATAATCAGTATTTGGGTACACAGGAGACAAAAAAATTAAAACTAGAAAAGACTGGACAAGGCAAACTTCCACACTTTAGGTGTATTATGTTCATTCATCTAGCCATAGCATATGTAATATTCCATTAGTTACTCATCCAGGTACAGTTATCCTTACTTATCAGGAGCATGGTGAAGGCAATACTAATTATTCATTTTTGGTACTGTCCCTGGGGCAAAAAAGTGTTCACATTGGCAGATTTAATTTTTCACTGAAAAGAAATTACCCCCACCTCCAAACTGTGCCGTCAAAGAGTACTTGCAATTGAAAGTGAAATTTTCATATCAAGCACTTGCAAATGAACAAAAGAAAACAAGAACTAGAGTGAAATAAAAGTGACTGTCATTTTCATTATCTTAAAGCATTTGTACATGACACACATAATTAAAAAGGTTTGAATTCTATATAACTAAGCACCAAACCAAAAGCTTGCTGTTGCACTTTGTATAAATAATGAAGTATCCACAACAGAAGGGGCTTGAATCATGTGGTCTACCACCTCTTGCCCAGTGCTGCAATTTCATGATCATTCCGATCAAGGCACACACAGAGTTAGTTTTCACTCAAATCAGTTTCCCAAACCAGTTCACCCTGCAACCAGGTGAATTCTCAAAAAGAAGGAAGGGATTGAGGGCTGGACAGCCGAGGCAGGAGGAAGGCTTAAGCCTTGAGCCCAGGGACAGTTTTCCTCAGTACAGTGGGAGGTATTTATTAAATGGGGTTGGTTGACAAAGATGTCTAACAAGATACCTAAAAGCATTTCAGAATCCAGGTTCCCCAGATATATCTTGAGCCCATATCAGAGTATGAGTAAGACATAGACATTTATTGCTCCCTTTTTTCTGCATCCATGCCTTGCTTTCCTTGTAAAGGAAATTCTAGATGTGCTTTAGAAGAGAGGTGAAAACAGGTGTTTTTCAGAAGAGAGTTACAGTGCATTTCTGTCCAATGCCTGATCCAGATGCTTGGAAGACTGGGATGTAGGGCATAGCATGGAGTATTTTTACAGTTCAGTATTAATGAAGCTGAACCTTATCACAGAACATGCTGTATTCTAGCATAAAGGACACTCTGGGACAGATGGGAAACTTCAGAAGAGATGATGCTCTTTTCTTTGTCATTCTGGAGAGGAATTAAAACCATTGAGTTCCTGAATATAGAATGGTTCTGATCCTGTCTCATTTTGTTTTGGATTTTGTTTGGATTAATCCATTTATCTACCAATCCCAAAATCCTTTCTCTGCCAAATTGACCCAAATTCAAAACTGACATCGTATTTTTGTGATTTACTATTATAAAAATTTCATTCCTGCCAGTTCTTTGGATTAATCCTTTGCTTACAAAAAGATGTACGCAGTCTGAAAACGTTGGTATTAATTGGCTTTAGTACCTGTTTACTTTGCCAGATGACATAGATGTCGAATTTGCTCCTATGTCCTGTGTGAGTGTTAATGCACTTATAGTACCCCTCTGGAGTGAATCAACTAGCTCCTGCAAACCAAAGCCTAGATGTGGCTCTCCAGAGTATTCTTTCTAAGGAGTTGCCCTGAAAGGCCATATGAAAAAAATTGCATGAGTTTTGTATATTTGCTATCCCATGTGCGTTTCAAACATTTTCCCAGAAGAGTTTGCATCCCCAAGCACTCCCAAATGCTTCCCAAGAATAAAATACATATAATCATTTCATTCAATAAGATCTTCACTCTGATGTTTATGCAACCATTTGGTCTGCACAGACTTTCTCTACTAGCAGATACTTTGAACTGAAAAAACCCCACATATATAGAATGTGGAGCTCATAGAAACAAAAAATAGTGCTGAAGAAATCCCAGTGCTATGTGCTAGCTGTTGTAGAAAAAAAATCAATCCTCTCTGGAGAAGCGGACTGTTCTGCACCATTTAGCTTGTGTGCCTGGCATGCAGCTGTAAAGTGCCAAAGAATAAATTCTCAGCATGGCCTAATATCGGTTCATTAGGTAGTTCCACCACAATTTTTATACATGTTGTACCTTGGTTCCTATACCTGAGTGGAGAGTGTTTTTTGTTCTTTTAATGAAGGATGATGCAGAGAATACTTCTTCTATTTTGATTTTCTTAACCAGGAGTCTTAATGTCTGATATCCAAGTAAATAAGCAATTTTTTCATCCTGACATAGTTGAAAATTTTATTTTTTGTTTCTGCTGCTGTTTTTAAATTACTGTTCTTTTTTGTGTTTTTATTTCTACACTTCACTTGCTATAATTGGCATATCTTTGTATTGATTTTTATTGTGTGGAGAATATAAATTTCTTTGAATTTTAGTACTTTGTTATACTGGCTTTCAGTATATTTTTTTTGCTTGCTCCTGCTTCTTTTTTGGTAGCAAACTATTTTTTCCAGATGTATTGTTTTGGCACGTAGATACTTCGTAAAAAGGTATGGGGACAGAGACATGTCCATGGTTAAGAACCCCCAAAGACTACTGCCAATGTCTTCCAGTTTCTGTTTATTTATACCAGGGATTTTTATACAGAGGAACAGTAGTACCTTCTTATAAAGTGATGTGTGAATAAATCAATTAATATGAATAAGTGGCTTTATATACTGTCATGGGAAGATATATATTACTATGGTAGGATAAGAGTCCTACTTTCATTATTATGAAAATAATTATTACGAAAATTATTATTATGATACTCTCTGAAGAAATTTTTATTGTGCATTTAAGTGAGATAAATAACATGTAACAAATACAGTGTTTCTAGCATTTTAATGTAACTTGAGCGTAATTAAAGTTGCTGAGAAATTCCAATTTGCTTTAAAAATGAACTTCGAATTGACATACCGTTAGTTTACCACAGGCTTTCAGAATTGTCTTGTGTTTCAGAATTGCTTAACTGACTAGATGGCTAATGCACCTGTGTTTTATTTTCCTCCTTTCTCTTTGGATTATGTACCTTTCAGCTGCCCTTCCAAAACTCTGGACAAAATTTCTTCTTGATGCAGGACCAAGCATGGTCTAGTTTACAAAGCCAAATCAGAAGTCAGGTAACAAAGAGGAAATAATGTTCTATGAAGACACACACACACGAAAAAACCCTTTTTGTCTTGTTAGGTTCTGTCATGGTTGGATTTTGCACAGCCAGAGGCAGGAACAGATGTGATATCTAAGTGAAGAAGAATAGGAGTGCTAAAAAAAACATGGGCAAAAGCAAGCAATAGTGGCAGACAGTAGGCTGTACACTGCTTCAGATCTGAACACTGTTGGCTGATACAGGATGTAGATAATCAACCTGTCCATTTCGTTGACATTTCTGGGAAAGGGGGGGTGTTCTTCGGCGCTTTTCTTGCAGCAGCACAGATGACAGCTAGAAATAAACAGTGTTTTCATGGTTGAAATGTCTGCCAGGCATGATCATATGCAGGCTCTGCTTGAGGTAGCGCAATACTGAGCAAAAGGTTGGGGTAGTAAAACAACTTGATGAAAGGTGGCTGGAGCCCCATTTTCTCTTTACACATTCAGCCTATATTGCCAATGCATGTGTTTGACAAGCACTGTTACAAATAGAGCTCATATTAAATTCAACCTTAACTCATGATCCACACCTTTCTAAGACCTTATGCACTCATCCTTTTGTCAATTATTATAATGCTTATGTAGAATCAATAAAAACTGTGGTGTTGTTTTTTTTTTTAAATCCCCACAAGTCCTGACCTTACTACAGAGCTGAGAATTCAACATTCAGCCGAGGATGATAGCGCCCACTGTGCAGAGCAACTGGCCAGCTGGTGAGAAATTCCGGCTGTCATCGAAGTGCAGGGAGTTAACATATTTATCAGATACTTGAGATGAAAAAGGGGTAGTTCATGGGGACTTTTTTTCCCTAAGCCATCTGGTCCTGAGGTGCCTATTACATCTATTATTGAATCATTAAAGTCAATGAGGTGAATAACACGATTAAACTTGTTTACTTGTCATGTAACAGTCGGTTAACAGTGAAATGTAACTTCTACTTTCTGGTTTACTCTGCAATAAAAATATATCTCGGCTCCCCTAAGTGATACCTAAAATTAATGCCAGATAAATATCTTTTATTTGTAGTCTAATTTAAAAGTGCATTAATTCTTTTAACTTTGTTCTACATATGAATATTATATCGCAGTCACTGCGAAGACTGCTCCTTATAATTAAAACAATAAAACATAAATAACTGGCGATAAGTACAGATATGTATACTCATCATTTCTCTCTACTAATTACGTAGGTGCACATTTATGGAGACCCTGCATAAAATGCAGTTTGTTCATGCAGAATTGTAGGAAAGGCAAAAAGCTGTAAATCTGATCAATATATAAAAGTCATATTTGCATAAAAAGGTTTACAGTATTTCATTAGATACACTCATAAAATTGTGAATAAGCAGTTATTGTATTACCATAAATGGATTATACTTCTTTGTACTAAACTGAAATTTAAATAATATGGATTATACTGTTTGAATTAATAATTAAATCCAGGAAATCTCACAGTGGTGACAGTGGAATTTAGTGTAAAGGTTTCAACAGCAATAATTAATGTTACTCTAGAAATTAGGAACTAAAGATGTCCTTTTATGTTTATGTTAAGACCTTCTTTTGGATCTGCANNNCTGCAAATTTTAAAAGGTGCAAATATTCTTAGGCTTAATGTAAAATATTTCAAGCCAAGGGAGTCATGTTCCTAGACTTCAGTAGGCTTTAAATCAGAGAATTATTGAATAACATTACAAAGCAATGTGGATAATTATTCATACCAAGAAACACCAGATTAAATAAAGAATTAGAAAAACACCAGAAACTGTCTTTACAGACATCAAATTTGTTTCAGTTATGTCTACGTGCTCAGCCTCAACTGGTCTCAATGCCACTCAGCAACCTCACACTGTATTCATCCAAACATCATACATTACATTATGTTTTAAGACAAAGTATAGTTTCAAATATTACACTGAAGGGAATAGATCTTCTCCTGACATCTTCCCTGGTAGCTGATCTCCAGATACCAGTTTATCTAGAAGGTAAAGAAGCGATACTTGGAACAACCGCGGCCCATTTTAAAAGAAGTGAAGTAAACTAAATAATATTATTAAGGGTTGTTTAAACTTACTGATTTGACTTTACCTAGAAATATACTGGGAATGTTCACAAGGCTGACAATGGTTTAAAGAGATTTCTCACATACACTCTGAGAAGTTGGCATTGAAATACAGGTCTCATTTCTGTGAAGGGATTTTAAACCTACATTTACATGGTTGAGAGGAGTATCTTCAACTGCTTCAGTGTTCTGCTGAATGAAGGTATTGTGGATCTTGATGAACTCACTTATCCACAATATCCGTGTCATTAACTGTAAGGTTTATTTACAATGCTAGTCTATTGTGATGCATTCCTTATATAAGGATGTTTATGAACCTTTGAGTATTTCTATCTAATCAGGATTTGCTTTTATTGTTAACGTTCTTGTTGCTTTATCATTCAAGCCTTTTTCCATGATGAGCTTTTTTTGGTTTTTGTTCTTGTTGTCATAATTTGGTTTGGTTTTCTTTTTTTATTAATCTTCGTTTCTCAATATGTTGTAAAGAAGAATTACAGGTGAGAAGGTGCGTACCTCAGGACACATAACAAGATTTGGTAACGAGGACATTGGCCTAGACTCAGATGAAAGCACACTGCACAGACTTTCATGATTATGTTCAGGACATTAAATGTAAAATAATCTCAGCTATTCTTTTTACTGTCTGTTTCAACTCTCCATCTGGGGACCAGAGAATGGATTTTATTTTATTACATTGCATTGATTAATCTTGTTTTGTTTTATATTTTGCTTATTTTCTTGATATTATTTGAACAAATGCATGATCTTTTTTCTTATATAATGCCACAGTGACATATTAGATTAAAGGGATAATTAGCATATCACATTGCCATTTATCTGTCTGCTATACATCTTCCACTTTGTTAATTACTCAGTAAAAATTACACAGCAGTTACATATTTTTTTTAATTAATATAAAACTACAAAATTAGTAGAATCAATCTGGACGTTTAGCACAGCTGTAGATAAGTGATCTAGGGAGTTAATTGGAATTGCAAAGGGGCTGTTAACTTTTATGCATATCACCCTGAAATATCCACCGCTCGTTGCTCAGAATTTAAAATGATTGTATTGTTCGCAAATAAAGTGAACACAGAGGTACCATTATGACAATCTTTTCCAGTTTTCCATTTTGAAGATCAGATAGAAAAGTAATATATGGAAAAGTAATACATGTGAGCTAGAACTGATATCTTTGTGATGGCTGAGAACTAGATGAAAGCAGGAGACTCACCAGGATTTTGCCATTCAGCATTTAAAAAAATTAAAAAAACCCACCAAACTCAAACAGTTTAAGCACCAGGAACCATTATATCTGTTCCCCATTCCCTGATAGGAAGTTTTCTAGGTTTGATTTTTTTCACATACACTTTCTGAGAGGAAAAAAGATTTTCAGCATCTATTTATTTATTTTTAAATCAAGAAAGTTCTATTTCAATTTTAGAGTTCCCTCAGTTAAAAAAATACAGTAAGAAACAGTTGACATGATTTGTCTTGTAGTCTTCCAACACCCACATTTCTCCATCTCTTCCACCTGGCAGCTTGGGAAAGCTGCCCAGGTTATACCAGAATGCTTTGGAACAAAACCAGTCCTTTAGCATACTAGGTGTTGACAGGACAACCTGGTTAACACATGGTTCTGCCAGGGAAA
>VYZM01017478.1:7939-26735 GCA_013398915.1 Dromas ardeola | reverse complement strand
CAGCATTCTTGTAATCTTCCCAGATTGAAGAAGATGCGAACAGCACAGCAATACTGAAGCTGTAGATCTTTCTATCGCAGGTTTTTTTTGCTTGAGTTTTTTTTTGTCTTTTTCTTTTGGTTTATTCCCTATTGCTTTCCTCATGATGCAATTCTATTTGATGTTTTTCACTTGGGCACGTGTTCATCCACAGTGGCACCCTAATCTCTTTACTGATTAATAATATCTAATACAGGTATTACATTTTTATGCTTAGGTATTATATACATTTTTACTGTGTGACATTATTTATCACCTATCCACTCTATTATCACAATATCCTTTTGCAGCTTTTCACCATTGGTTTTAATTTTAACAATCTTTCATAATTTTATATCAAAATGCTTTTCTACCTCTGTGTTCATTTCCTTTCCAGACCATTTATGTGTTGAATCATGAAGTCCCAGAAAAGTATTCTATGGCTTCACTGACAATCTCCCAGTTCTTCAAACTGATTAGATACTCCTACAACAGCTGAACTTTTTTTGTCTGTTGTTCATTCAAAATAGGACTGTCCTTCAACCTCTCTGAGAATTTCATATCTTTGACAGCCTTTGATGAGTTGCCTTGTCAAGAGCTATTTGAAATGAAAGTACTCAGTGTTACCTTGAACTACACATATTCTCCCTGACTCTTTAAGAAAGTTGTATGCAGATTGAATTATGACTTCATAGAATCATAGAGAGTCATAGAATCATAGAATGGTTAGAGCTGCAAGGGACCTTAAAGATCATCTAGTTCCAATTCACCTGCCTGTGACCAGGGACACCTACCACTAGACCAGGTTACTTAAAGCCCCATCCAACCTCGCCTTGAACACTTCCAGGGACGGGGCATCCACAACTTCCCTGGGTGACCTGTTCCAGTGCCTCATCACCCTCACAGTAAAGAATTTCTTCCTAATATCTAATCTAAATTTACCCTCTTTCAGTTTAAAACTGTTACCCCTTGTCCTGTCACTACACCCCCTGATAAAGAGTGGCTCCCCATCTTTTCTGTTAGGCCCCCTTTAAGTATTGGAAGGGGCTATAAGGTCTCCTCAGAGCCTTCTCTTCTCCAAGCTGAACAACCCCAACTCTGTCAGCCTGTCTTCAGAGGAGAGGTGCTCCAGCCCTCCCATCATCTTCATGGCCCTCCTCTGGACTCACTCTGACAAGTCCATGTCCTCCTTACGTTGGAGAACCCCAGAGCTGGACACAGTATTCCAGGTGGGGTTTTACCTGAGCAGAGTAGGGGGGCAGAATCACCCTTGACCTGCTGGCCACGCTTCTTTTGATGCAGCCCCAGGATGCAGTGGGCTTTCTGGGCTGTAAGCATAAATTGCCGGCTCACGTTCAGCTTATCATCAATGAATGACTTCCCTCTTTAAAAGCTCTGTTCATGGAATATGACTGCATGGTAAGATTACTGTATGGCAATGCGATAAATAAAGTTCTACTAATTGTACTTTTCTATGTATTTTCTATCAGATCACTTTACATAGAAGTCAGACTTACTGGTCTGTAGTGCCTCAGGTATTCCTAGGAGTCCATTTTTTAAAAAAGCAGCTTTTCTACCAACAAAACTTCTAGTCCTGAGGCCTGCCAAAGGAAAACAGTACATCCTGCTTCCTCCTGTCTATGAGAGTTTGGCCTTTGGAATTTGTTAGTATTTGTAATGTCAGTATTTCTTCTAAAATGTCTTATATTGAAACTTCAATTATGAGAACTTCAGTCTTGATAGGGGAACCTCCCTAAGTTCCCTTGTAGTAAACACTACTGAAAATAGTTCATTTAGGTTTTATGATGCAACTTTATACCCCTGTGGTGCTCCTTTTAAATCTCTGTCATCTGTTGACTGCGCATACTCACTGACAGGTTTTGTGATTCAATCAATTTAAAAAAAGTTTTTTTTGGTTTTGTGTAAAACTTTGTTCCTGAAAATCATTTTGTTGTTTTGTCATATACTATGAAACATTTGCCTTTTTAGCCCTGAAAAAATGCAACTTAAAAAAGAATTAAATTATTCTTGCCTTTAAAATTATACAGCACTTATGAACATATCTGAGGGACAATATTATCTTTCAGATCTTATGTTTTTAACTTATTTTAACTCTCTTAAGTAGGTGCAATCTGTACAAGTATTGAATGCTCTTTGTGAGTCATGCCATCATTTCATATTCCTAACGAAACACAGATCTACTGATGCTTTGTACTATATCCTGTTCTTCTGGGTTAGTAGCAAGTGACATGCCTGCAGCAACTGGCAGAAAGATGTAGAAAAATTACTGAGCAATTGCTTGGTGTCCCTATGAAAATTAGGAAACAGAAGTCTATTATTGCAAAGGGATATTTTTCATTCTTATTATTTATGATCTTTGAGACTAAGGAGGCCATTACAGTTGCATAGTCATCAAGGGAATTATCAAGGCCTTACCTTCCCACATTACACTCTAATTGCTTTGCTATGGCTGTTGTATCTCCAGGCTTTTTATCTTTCCCAGTTTCTCTTTTGGTCACTATGAGTCAGTAATGGTAATACAACCACCATCTGTTTTTTCATCAAGATTTTCGTTCATTTGTATCAGGTGCTAAAAGGAACCTGAACTTTGAAGAAACATCGAGACCTTGAGTTATGTGCATTAGAATCAATCTCTCTCAGACTTATATACATGAGTCACTTTCAGAGGTTTGGCTAAGGCCATAAAAATTCTCTCAGTCATTTTTTATTTCCAGTTATAAAACATGAAATATAACAACAAATAAAATTGATCGGCACTGAATAAAAACATAATATAGGATTTTCAAACAGCTAACAAATCACAGAGCTCATGTGGTCTGAGCACTATGGAGGAATGGGAAGCCGTTCTCAATGCTCCCGTGCTCTGCCTTCCCATGAAAATACCTCCATTTGGACAATCTTTTACCTTCCCAGAGATGACCCCCATGATTCAGTCTTCCTTAGGCTAATTAGTTAGCTTACTACACTCCCGACTTCACGAGCTGTGCCTTTTATCTGAGTTCAGATATGATAGGAAAGTGCTGAATTTGTGATCGGGATGAAATGCATCACTTCAAAATAAATCTAACTTACCAGATCTTGAAATGTTGTCTGCGATTAAAAAAGGAGTTAAAAGCCAAACTTTCCTATTTGTTTAAGTAAATCTTACCCCCGGGCTTTATTCTAAAACAAGTCATCCCACCGTACATTTCCCAGTCTCTGGGTCTCTGCCCTTTCAGTGTGTATGAGAAGGAGAGCTCTCCACATTTCTGTCCAGCCAGGGTCTTCCCTGGCCAAGTGAAGTTGAAATGAGATGAAACACTAATAAGCCTCCTGTTATATCTCTGATTACTGAAAAAGGCGGTGATTCAAATGACTAACAATATTCCAGGACTAAGCACAGCTTAACTTTTTTTTAATTAATGGCTTGTTAGTCACACTCAGGCAGAAATGGAGCTCAATATTTACAGAAGAGATGATTTCCCTATTCCCTCCTTCACATATTTTGTTACAACAATGCAATTATCACAGAGAAATTATTACATATTCTCCAACTCAGGTAAAGAAAAATCTTCATAAAACCAGGTTTAATTTTAATAAGTGGTTTCATTTAACAAGTTGCTCTGACTTGGCTGCAAATCTGTGACTTGAGTTCAAATCTCCACTACCCAAAGTGTCCTACGAACCCTCAGCTACACTGTTGTCTGCATTTTAGTTTTCCATCAAAAAATAGAGATGACGCAATTCACTAAATCACAATAGTGTGATAAACACTGATTGTGAGGTGCTCGCATACCACAGGAATAGATGTAATAGAATTTCAAACATTTACAGATATTACTACAGCTAAAACTGTTTACATTATCCCCTGTGGGAAACTTAATGGAAATGTAAAATTGAATAAAGTAGCAAGATCAGCTTCTGATTGTCAGTCCTTTCAGTCCTACACGCAGGATATCAGTCATTATCACTTTGAAATGGACTGCTCTACTTCTTAATTTAGCCTGACACTCCATGACTTTTACAACCCCAAATGAAGAGTAGAAAAATTGTGAATCTATGACTGTATCCACACAAGAACACTTTTTGCCTTCATGGGGAAAAAAAAATCAGACTGCTGAGAAATCTTGACACATCACGTTCCTCCAACTGTGTAGACACTAATGCTTCTGTTCCATTAGTCTTCTCCAGATATTAACTACCCTCTTGAATCTCCCAGAAGATAAGCTTCCATGATAGCTCCTTAAACCCTTCCAGCTAAAATGATTTGGTTTTGTTTCAAACTGTTTCAGCAATAGCTCTTTAACTTACTTCAGAAACTAATTTTGAATGGAACAGGTTGAATATAAGGTTTCTGGCTAGACACCATCAGAGTACTAGGGAGAAAATGAAAGCCAAAGATTTCCTATACTCAGGAGAAAGATTAGGCACAGATTTATACTTGCCATTATTTTATTAGCAAGAGATACAACCCCCATAGTTCAGAGATTAAGAGCGTTTGCCTGAGAGCTTTTGGTGAAGTCCCTGATGTTAATCAGATGGTGTAGGAATGTTAATCCAGTTGTTTTACAGCCTGGATAGTGCTCTAATCACAGAATTATTAAGGATTCTTATTGGTTTGGATGTTGCTTTCAATCTCTGGGAAATCTCCTGAGGAGTGATGAACTTGTCCTGCTGCATAAGAATTTTCTAATGATTTTACAGGTCAGAAATTGAGTTTCCTACCACATTGTAATGATGATCTGTTGCGTGAATATTTGTCCAAACCCAAGAAAATTTTGACTAAGAAACTATGGCAGGAATGTTAATGTATAATTTCTTCTACTAATAATCTGTGATGCAAACTAGGGTCGTCTGTCATGTGGGTCTTTTTGTGACAAGTGAATATTTAGCATTTTTCCTGAAGACCTGCACCATTACACGTCCCCAAGTATTTATTTGGAAGAGAAAGCCCTGAATACACACATTTACAATGACAGTAAATTCACAGCACAAACCAAATTAATTAAAATATAATGATGATACCTATATTTCATCCTGGCTGCAGCAGAAATTGTCAATGCATTGGGAAGAATTTATTGACTCACCTGCAATTAATCTTATTCTAAATGGAGGGACCAGCACCTGCAGTAAGTCTCTAAAAATTTACTCTGGGAATGGTTGTTTTACGATAACTGTCCACAATATTCCTTCCACTTAGAGATCTCTTAGCCAAGTTTTGAGCTATAATTTTATTCTTTGAGACGCCCTAAAAACGCTTATGTGGAATTGCATTCTGCAAGGCAGTGAACACTAAAGTACCAACAATGTTTTCATATGTGACTCAGAGAGCAAATCCTATCACATATTACTGCATGGAAAGAAGTCTTTATTAGAATCTATATTAATATCAAAGAAAATTTAGTAATTCAGTTTCTGGGAAAAAATATCTTCATGAATACAGCACAAGAAGGGAAAAAACTCTTCTTTAGTTAGGGGGTAATATGTTCATGTATTTTTAATTATGGAGGTATAAATTTAGAAGAAGCAAACATTTAACCAAAACAAAATGTTTAACTAAAGGTTAAGCAAAACTTTCCTCTTCCCAGTTTAAAATCCATCTTTATATTATACTCCATTTCACTAGTCCAGCATTTACTCTTTGAACTCTGCATGGAAAGCCCTTTTTAGAAGTGTGATTCCTACCTTGGAATATTTTAGAAATTAGTTATTTATAACTAATAAATATCATGTATGTATGTCATACCTACACAAGAGCTTCCTTCCTCTCTTAAACAGCGAATACAACTGAAAGCACTTCATTTTCAATTGTAAGTGGGTGTGTTATGACTGAAGTAAAAGGAACTGGGGCCAAACCCTATGGACACAAAAGCAACGAGGTAAGCTCAGAATAAGCAATGAGGGGAGCAGTGGTATTTTCTCTAGTTCTTCAAATAAGAGGCCAAAATTTCTAGTCTACAGTTTGGGCTGCAGAGATGTCTGTTTACCTGTGTTTGAAAACATCAGGCAGTAATTATGACTGCTGTCATAAAGATTGCTGTCTCTCTCTACATAGAGAAGTCTTTAGTGAGTCATAACCTAGACTTCAATCCATCCAATTTCTCACATATACGTAATTTTGGCACTGGATGAAACCAAACTTCATCCTTGGGACATTCAGAGATGAGTGAGGGCATCTGAATGGCTTGTACACAACATGCCAGTATGAAGATTTGTGCACATATAGTTGTATGGAAACATGATAACCTGAACATTTTCACAGACTGTGTGTTTAGGTAATTTTTCTGAGCAGCCATACACATCAAGAAAAATCAGGACTCCGCTACACTAGACAACATGCTGTCTTGCTTGAGAGGTCTAAGAATATGAATCAACAAAAAGCCAAAAGATCTATCATTGCTTTTTTGTTCCATGTTTTTTTAACAGAAGAGGAGATTGTGCTGAACTTGGCACAAGAAATCTGTGGCAGATTTCTTTTAGACATCACTGGCCAATGTTTATTGTTCCTCCTTTCAAATTGCCTGCTGTTCATCCAGGTTAGGCTCACAAAAGCTATTCAGAAACCTGGAAAATATTATATAATCTAAATGATTAGGAGGAGGATCTAATTTTCACAGGGTTTCTAATTATCTTCCTGATGGCATATTCACTGGTCTCAAAGAACCCAATTTCTTCAATAGTAAATGACATAATTTTTTGTACTTCAAATACGAACTTAATCTCCATTTTTCTTGCAACCTGCACTGTTCTTTTACAGGATGAAAACAAAATATCTACTTTCCAGTTAGGTACCAAAAGTGTCGAAATTGTTGCAGTGTCCAGAGAGGAATTTTTCATTTGATTCTGATCAATTAGGACACAAAGTAGTGTTGCTCTAATATTCATTGTTACCTAATTAACTGGAAAGAGCTTCCTAAATGGGAAATGTTTTTCAGTTGAGACTCCTCATATAACCATGTAAATACAAGTACCTGTTATTTCCTCAATAAGAAATATCAAACTAACCTAACATTTCTTCTCCATTAGCAACAGCTATTGTTTTAGACCCAATAGCAACAAATCATCCTTGTTACAAACTTACTGTAGTCCTAACCTCAAGCAAAATTCCTGCTGTTCACAATCAAATTATTTCACTATGTTGATAAGAACACAAAACTGACAAGTCGTTCTTATTTGAACATTATGCCATACCCCACGATAGCAAAGTGAGCAGTCACATGTGAATTTGTATCAAAGATCCTGAGACAGTAAGATACATAACATTAGGTATGAACATTCTTAATAATCTGAAACCATTCACAACCATAAAGGTTATTTTCGTTATCAATTTGCAGAAATTCTAATTTAGTCACCACTAAACAAAATATTACCAACATACTTCTGTGCGAAATCTTAATAGCTACAGTTCGAGGCAACAACATTCCTAATCCTGAGTTGAATTTAGAAGAACATTTTTTCTCCAGTTCATTTATTTTATGCTTTGTATACTCTGTACATGGATAAGTTAACTTTTTCCTTTGTGTAATACTTTCATAAATCATAAGAAGCAAAACAAGAAAACATGAGTGCAGAAGATGTGCAAGATGATACATGTCTGGAATCTTTAATTTAAAAAAGCTAATTAAAAAAACCAACAACTTAATTTCCAGCAGACACTGTTTCTACAAACTAGTGGGAAAACTTAGCATTTAAAACTCCTTGAACAAGCTTATCTTAACAGAGGTCAAAGGAAACTAAACTCAAAGCAAACTGTTTCACAGTGTGAGTTCTTGTTCTACATTGAATGCCAGAACCTAATCTTTTCCAAACCTTTCCCAGTTTTCCTCCTGAAATAATCCCCTGGGTTCAACCCTTTTATATTATCAAAACACCATCCCAGGATGTTTTCTGTATACTTTTTTAGGCTACATTTTTTTACATATATTGTCTTTGAACTTTTGTGTGCTGTTTGATAATGCACTTGAGCCATTCTACGATCCATATAAAACGTTCTGTAAAGGGTTATTGTACAGGAACCCTCCATAAGACTTCCTGCCTACCTATAGATTTTCACTGACAATTTTAGGTGGAAAGGCCACTGGTGCTGACTGTAACAGGTTTTCTAAGTGGAAAGAAACATTACTGTTTTGGGAAAAAAAAAACCAAACACAAAAAAACAGCCACAAAAACAACAGCCTCTCCCTGTCCTATTATATATATCTCCATTTTCTTTTTTAATTACAATAAGATTACACTGGGGTTTTTTAATCCTGACTTTCATCCTGTTATTTTTGACAACCTTGCAGTGGGATCTAGGCACAAGTGCCAGAACGAAACAGACAAAAAGTGTTTCTTCAAAATACTTGCAACCCATCAACCCATGAAAACTCTATTTTTATTAGAGAAAAGCAGAAATTGTGGGAAGTCTTTTATTCTCAGTTTCATAATGACCCACCATTAAAACATCTCACTATAATTTAAGGGGAGAAACAACATGTTTGCTACAGGAGTAATGGCTGCCCAGGGACATTGCCATTTTATCCGTCTTCCCCTGGAGAAAACCTTGTGTATGTTGATGTCTCTGTCAGTGCTATCAGTCTTTGTATACTGCTAGAGATCAAACTTGATTTTGCCCACACAGTTTGGCTTTGCTTGAAAAAAATGAAAGTAGGATTATTTCAGGTTGGAGTTCTGTCCTGGAGCATTAGGAGGGGTTCCCATAGTTTCCAGCCAATCTTGCATAGTTTTTATGGGCTTGAACAATTCAAATATGAGATGTGACTGGACACTTGAAAATGTAAATGAATGATGTTGAAATATAACCCAGATGAAAGAAGAAGCCTACAAGCTGGAAACTCCAGAAAACCTGGCAGGATAAAGTCACAGCTAGATAAGTATTTTCAACTCCCATTACAAACCAGGTATACTTTGTGTCTTCTAGAATTCAGCTCCATATGAGACGACATTAGAAGACAAACTAGTAATGCAAATAGGAAAAAGAAAATCTGTGTTTGTCTGGAAGGGGAAAACTGACAGATCATAAAAAAACCAGATAATAAGAAAACCAAGAGACCGTGCCATCCTCATGAAGTTCAACAAGGCCAAGTGCAAGGTCCTGCATGTGGGTCAGGGCAAGCGCAAGCACAAATACAGGCTGGGCAGAAACGGCTTGAGAGCAGCCCTGAGGTGATCAACTTTGGGGTCTTGGTGTATGGGAAGCTCAACATCAGTCGGCAACATGTGCTCACAGCCCAGAAAGCCAACTGCATCCTGGGCTGCATCAAAAGAAGCGTTGTCAGCAGGTCAAGGGAGGTGATTCTGTCCCTCTGCTCCACTCTGGTGAGATCCCACCTGGAGTAGAGCATTCAGCTCTGGGGCCCCCAACATAAGAAGGACATGGACCTGTTGGAGTGAGTCTAGAAGAGGGCCACAAAGATGATCAGAGGGCTGGAGCACCTCTTCTCTGAAGACAGGCTGAGAGAGTTGGAGTTGTTCAGCTTGGAGAAGAGAGGCTCTGGGAAGACCTTATAGCGGCCTTCCAGTATCTGAAGGGGGCCTCCAGGAAAGATGGGGAGGGACTCTATCAGGGAGTGTAGTGATAGGATGCAGGGTAATGGCTTTAAACTGGAAGAGGGTAGATTTCGATTTGATATTAGGAAGAAATTTTTCACTGTGAGGGTGATGAGGCACTGGAACAGGTCACCCAGGGAAGTTGTGGATGTCCCATCCCTGGAAGTGTTCAAGGCCAGGTTGGATGGGGCTTTAAGTAACCTGGTCTAGTGGTAGGTGTCCCTGGTCATGGCAGGTGAGTTGGAACTAGGTGATCTTTAAGGTTCCTTCCAACCTAAACTCTTCTATGATTCTGTGATTCTATGATAAACAGTAGGGTTAATCTTTAAGCAAATGTTTTTAATGCCAATTTTAAGTTAATTAACAACTACCAACTTTGTTAAGGGATGGAAATAGTCTATGTCTGTGCAACTGTTGATTTGGTATTATTTATTATTTATTACCTTACTATCCTATACTTGCCCTTTTTATTGCTTAATTTCTACCGTTGGTTAAATTATTATTACTTCTTCCAAACTTTTCTTAATGCTGGGAAAGTTATCTTTAGATGACCCAGTGATTTTCAAACAACATATCCCAGAGTTCAACCTGAATAAGCATATGCATAACATGTTCCATCACAGAAAAGTAGAAATTAATATCCTTAATACCTTGATAAGTATATGTTCTATTATTATGTGAGACTATTAACCACATAACCAATTAGAACAGACAAGATTCAGTTCACAGAACTATGATGACACGAAAGAAAAAAAAAAAAAGAAGGTCAAGGTCTGCATTCAGTTAACATGAGAATATGTCTGGTCAGATACACAAACCTCCGCTGAGGTATAAACTAATTTGCTCTAATGGAACATAGTAGAAAGCATCCTCTGATGTCTGAAATTGTACAGGTTCTCTGTTTTTTGGAAATTTTACCATAGCAAAGCCACTAGGCAGTATCTACACAGAGATAAAATGGAAGAATTACTTAATTCTCTCCTGTACAGTAATAATGTTAAAGTTAACAACTTTTCAAGAGAGATAGAAAAGATAAAAAAGGTAGAAAAAACTGGAATGAAAATGTGTGAACTTGAAATAACTGCCTTATGGTATCAAGCATCAAATGTTTTATACTCCCTAGGTTTCTATTTCCTAAATTTGAAGAGTCTTTCTGTTGTTTTTATTATTCAAGATAATTTACTACTCCCAATCAGCATCCAAGCCTGCAAAGAGCCATTTTAACAACCCTGTTTATTATTTGTAAACAGTTATTAAATAATCCCTCAAAGTTTCTAATGCATTATAAAGGCAGTTAATGAAATGAAGCATAATTTTTCTTCTTGCTAAAACTTTTTATCTCCTCAGATAGAATTTTAGAGTGTTTTTATAAACCAGCTTGAAATGAAATTGAATTGTATGAAATGACTGATTGTCAAGGACATCTGAACAAATGAGGTATTCATTTTATTCAGAATCCATTGAAGGATTTCTTGATGTTTTTATTTAATTTGCTTCATATCAAGGAGCTAAGTTCCCCTTTGAGACACATCATGAAAGAAATACAAGATTAGTAAGAGCCCAGGAAGTTTCTACATTCTTGCAGCGTTTGACAGAAAGCCTTACTATTATTCCGTTTCTTCCTCACAGATAAATAGAGACCAATGTTGCCACAGGAATGTTTTTTGTCACAAGCTGTCCAGTCCCCTTGGTCCAGGTACTGTTTATACATGAAAATCCGAGAACAATGATAACTATATCAAGTAGAATATTTTTGAGTTAATGATACAGAGAATACAGACTATATAAATTGTTTTATTTATATAGTGCCATTTGTAGAAGTTGTTTAAAACCACAAACTCTTCCTGTGGTTTCTGACAAATGTGCTGACTACGTAGCATAACCTCAGTTGTGATGCCAACCATTAGAACTCAGAAAGCCCTATGATTTTTAAACTTAAGTGAATATTTGAAAAGTTGAATGTGATTCAATTCATTTTATAATCAAAGAGCTTAAAAAGCCATATTCAAAATCATACAACAGAACTCAGTGATGTAGTGTCAAGTAGATTTTGTGGTAGTTGGATGTTTGTTTTAATGCCATTTCTCACTTCCTTATTAGAGTCCATCCTCAGCTGTTTCTTTCTCCACAAATTACTCTAATTTTCTTTACCTCTAATAAGCACCTGTTTTCAGCAGCTATACTATCCCATATTTTGAAGTATAATGTATACATATTTTTTAAATTCAGTCATCTCTCTTTAATATTTTTCATTTGACAAGGCAATATAACCTAAAGCAATTTCTATCAAAAAGAAAAAGTACAGTACTATTAATGGAATATTTTAATTGTGGTCCCAGATAGTTTTTAAAAGGCCCATATTACTGCATTCTGTGAAGGAGGTAGAACAAGGCAGATATTCTAAATAATAAATATGATTTAGCAACCTGAATTTGCCTGAATATTTTTTCAAGGAATGTTTATGGAGACTGCAAAGTTAAATAGAAAGTCTGGGTCTCTTCACTGAGAAACTTGCTCAGTTATACAGGAAGGCAAGCAATATACTAAGAAATACTGAAGAACTCCATTACAATAAGGGTGCTTTTCAGAAATCCCAACAGATGAAAACTAAGGCATGGAAGCCTGGTAGAAATTAATGCATGTGAAAAAATGAATCAGGAAATTGTTGAGGAGCAGTTCATCTATGTGCAAATGCCTCCCCAGTACTCCAGCACAGTTCAGAAGGTTGGATTATCACAGTTGTATGACAGCCAGCCATGAAACTGAAATTTACTTGAGGCTGGCACATACTACCCACTTGACATTTAAGAAACTCTTCACAATTTTCCTTCACAGATTTTGTTTCTTATCTCGGTGATGTAGACTGCTGCATTTATCCTTATTTACTCTGTTTCTTGTATTGTGTGCCTATGTACTGTTAGTATGATATGAATAATAATCTGTCGAATTTCTGCACAAAACTGGAACCCAATAAAAGCATGAAGAAATGTCACAAAGAAACAATAGAGCAAGATATGAATAATAAATATGACAATAAAATTCTATCTTTTTTTGTCAGAGTTCAAACTGATTAAAAAGACAGTCAGTGTTTGGGGGTTTTAATTTTCAAAGGTTGATATTGAAAAGATCAGGTCTGCTGTGTTAATTCAGTAAAACTGAGCACCTGAAACTCAATAATTAACATAGGTACTAAACCAGCAAAAGAAAATAGGAAATGATACAGTAAAACATGCAGCTTTTTGCTCCAGAGGCTGCATGCTGTGTGGACAGAAATTTCAACTTATTACGATGAACAAACATTAGCTTAATTCCTTTCTTATCTGTGAACACGTTTTTTACTTACTATGTTAAACTAGTCATCCGTGTTTAAGTCCAGCTTTCATAACGCTTCTACAGCACAGGACTAGTCCTTGTTCTCGAAAAAGCCATAAGCAAGACAAAAACCTGAATCTCTCTCTCTCCCCCTTTCTCTCTCTCTGATTTATGTAAGTATGGATTCACATATGCTGAATTGCTGAAATGTCTTTCTGAAGACCTAGAAAGCATCATTAATTGCGGAACATCTCGGAAAAAGGAAAATATAGGCACTTATGGAATCATTAATGATTATTATCAAAAATAATGTTATTTTGACAGAAAACAAAACCAAATGGGGTTATAATGTAATAAATATTAATCTTTTTGCTGCAAAAGAGCAAATAACACAGTTACCTCCATTGGTAGATATTCCAACAGAATCTGAGTTACATATCATTTATATTGAAACGTCATACTGCTCCATTAGACATATTATTGGGAAGTGTTTTCTTTTGATCTTTTGGGAAAATATCCTAAGCCACTTTTCGATAATAAGATTTAGGTACTTATTTACAGAAAAAATACTGCAGTTTAATGCCACGATGAAATTCAAAACTGCCTGGGTAACTAATTATCATTGTAATGAAAGCTGTTGTAGTGTTCTCAGTGGTACTTAATCAGTGCACTGAATTGGAGCCTGGAAGTGCAACGGTTTTTTAGTACAGCAACAGGTAAAGTTTTCATCAATAAGAACTCTGTTCAGTTGTCTCACCATGTGTGGTTTGTGTCATTTGAGATGCATGAATTGCAAAATCTCCTGGCGTCCTGCTGCTGGTCTGTATGCCCTATGTGATATTTGCCAGTTCCCCGTGGATGTCTCAGATGCCTGAGAATATCTCAGTGTGGCAGTGGCCACCTGGGTTGAGGCAACTGAGCTGAGCCCTAAAGAAACAGACACTACCAAGAAAGGAGATTTACTTCTCTCTGTCAGTGACAGAGCGCCAGAAGAGCAAGAAGGAGTAACTGTTCTAAACAAAATGCATCAGTAGGTGTCAGATTGCACCTCAGCCTTCGGAGGTCTAAATATTCTCACAACTGTTAGATGTTTCAAAGGAAACTGTCCCCTTGAACACCTTTCCTTTGCTGATTGCTGCAGTAAATGCATGCACATATAGAAAAACAATAGAATCATGGTTCTTAAATTAGCTAAAGTATATTTGGCTCAGTATTTTTGCTTCCATGTGGTACCCAGAAATAATGCCTTTCTTACCATCGTTTCTCAGTGTCAGAGGTGTAGGAGGACTCAAAACTCTGGCATTCGTCACTGTGTTTTTTACCAGGCATATATAGCTGCCAACATCAGATGTTTGCACCTTGGAGATGTAGAGGTTGCCTGTCTCCTGAGAGATGAAGCGTCTGCTATCTTCTGCCACAAAAGATGGGAATTCATTAAATACCCAGCTATAGATGATCTCTAAAAGAACACAGAAAAAAATAAGAGAAAATAATTATGGACACAATACTGTGTCACGTTAATGGATACACTCAGTAAATGTTCATTAACTTTATTTAAATAATCTATAAAAACCAAAAGCTAAAGGCTTTTTAAACTTTTTAATTGTTTGCTTTAGAATTGAAGAGAAGAATTTTTTTGTCTCCTTGGAATTTTGAAAATAGCATAAGTGTTGAGTCCACAAGTTCCCTGGGAAGACAGATATAGTTCAGGAAAAATAATTAAATTATTCTTCAGACCCAGAAAACACTCATAAAATATTAGATAATTCCCTTTTCTAATCTTTCAGGTCAAGCCAAATATAATATACAAAGAATTCTTTTCTCTACTTGTTCAAATTTGCAATGAAATATATCAAGAGGCTTCCCATAGAGCTAGGGATGAATTTTGCAAGCGTGTGTATAAACAGTTTTTAATCCAAACATCTTTCTTTAAAATCATCAGATTCTAATAACTGTTCAACCTACCTTGCAGGCAGTATTACTGCGCTACACTTCTATCTTCTTCTACATCTACTTCACAGAAGAAGCACAGAACCCTTGCTATTTGCAGCTTAAATCCCTACAATCAATGAATTTGGTTCCTTAAACCAAAGCTATCAGCTGCTTTGCCTCATAATCTGACTGATCAAAGTAATTTTTAAAAATGGTAATTAAAGGCAGTGCCTTGGTTCTTATTTTTATCCCGTGAATCATTCTGTTCACCTGAAAAGTATATACTTTTCCCTTTACACTCATAATAATTAGCTCTGAAAAAAGATTATTTCCTATTATTCTGTATGAGATTATATCATGATTTATTAAAAATTTAGATGCATTAATGTCTCGGTATTAGAAGTATCAGTAAAGTTAATGAGATTCTGATTTAGCAGGGAATTCCTTGCAGGGAATTATTCATGTGGAATTCCACCAATTCAGCCTTTGAAGCCTTAACCTCATGTATGCTTTTTTACACGTTGTTCTCCTTTCAATCTTGTCTTCCACTGTTTCATTTTTTCTTCATACTTAAAAAAATATTCTTCACTTTTCAAACTAGCACATCAGCTGTAAAACAATGCTTTTGTAATCTCTCCCCGTGACAGTCTTTAAAGAACTGACCCCAAAATCAGAAAAGCCAAAGCAAGTTCCAGTATATAAAGTCCCTACTAATGCTCCAAGATGCAAACTGCTCCTTTGGTATAGCAAGTTCCAAGCTTTTAGATTCAAAATTCTTAGGTGACTACTCTCAGCTTCAGCTGTGATATGAAGACAGTAATTGCATATAAATCACTCTGGCTCTCTCATACTTTTATCCCCACTACTGCCAAAATGGTTTCTTGATATAAAGTGAGTTGGAATATGAAAGGGTCAAAGAGGTGACTGGAAACACCTCAAAATTTAAATTTTTTTCTGTGCTTTTCTGCTAATGATAAAAAAGGAACTGATATAGCTGTTCATTGTATGAGAAGTGTGAAATACATTAACGTCCTAGCTAAATATACGCCATAGCCAGGTGTGCAGTTTGACACTTAACAGTATAAAAAGCATTAGAAATTCCAACTGATCTGTCCGTTCTACCCTTACATTGTAACGTTTCCTGACACAGTGGTCAGAAAGGAATAGAAAAGCATGATGACTCTCTGTTCAGCCAATATAAGCCACCAGTGATGTAGAGATACAGGATGTTCTAGATTAATTTTGAAGAAGTTCAGTCTAGTTTTGAAGTCAGATAAAAATTTTCTCATGAAAAACTGATGGTATTAGTACAAAAATGTTATGTTAAAGGACTAAAAATGTTTACCTGACAGTAGAAGAAAACTTCTCCAGAATAGGGAATTAAGCTGCATGCATTGACTTTTTGCTTAAAACGTTTTTCAGATCTAATTGTAATTCTGAGTGGTTACACAGGACCCTAAGGAATTCAGGGCTCATGGAGAGCTCTCCGAGTGTTCAAAATTTCCTTCCTTTTCTGTTATGTTTCAGGCAAAATACTAATTAGCCCAAAATATTTCTCTCTGAAAATTTCATAGCCACATTTTGCTATGATGTCTTATCTGGCAGAAATGATTCATGGCAGCATAAAATTCTACAAAGTGATGATGATGAACATGCAAGTTCAAGGAAAATGCATAGCCTTTAATTGAAGACACCTGTTACCAACTCAAATGGAAAGCAATCAGTCTCACTAATTGCTCTGGCTTAAAAGTAGTTCAACAAAATGTAAAGTAGTCATCATTGTGGGTTCATTGGCAGTTCATGGAGAACAGAATTTTCTCCATTTGTGCCCTAAAAACACACACAGTTAATTATTCATTTTATTAATTAGAACTACTCCTAAGAGACGGATTTCAGGCAACAATTTTTTGTGCCTTTAAGGAAATGGAATACTTAGTCTTTGCTGGTGCTGAATTTGGGGTGTGGGGGGGTTATGCTGTCATTTTATCACCTTCTAAATGATTTTTGCTGTTAAAAATTGAGTGATGGAGGAATGCGTACTGGGATAGGGTACTGAGAAAAAAGTAACAGAACTGCTGCCAAACCTGAAACTCAAATAATTTATGCTATTAAGCTGCAGTTAATGCTTTTATTTGTGCATTCCTACAGCATCCAGCCAGGATCCCAAACTCCAAAGCACAGACAAAAGTGCTAACAGTTACTTCTTGATCATTGAAGGAATTACTCCTTTTTTTCATTTCTAAAAAGCAAAACCCTGGGAATACACTTTCAAATACCTGAAGACTTTGCATCTGAATGTTCAGATCTGGAACTGATCTGGAATTCTTAACCTTCTTTGCAGGTGAAAAGGTCCTATACACTTTATGAAGTTTCCCTGCTATTAGACCTGCTCAATGAGTTCAGTATATACCTTAAACATAATTCTGAGGGCTATGTCCATACAGTATCCATAGGCTTCAGTGTAAATATCTCAGGGAACCCTGCAATTTCCAATACATGCTATGCAGAACAGTCAGAAACAACCACAGCTGGCTTGGGATCTGGGGACCCAACAGTTTTAGCTGACAAAAATAGATGGATGATCTTGCAGAAGTAATTTTACAAAAGGATGTTAAGAGAATGACTGCAATTATGGGAAAATGGGTGCACCTTGACGTTGATCCATTGTACAGATGTGTCACGCTTCTAAATTTGCAGCCATGGTAGAGGATGAAACTTGCACTGGTGCTCATATTCTGGGCCTCCTAATGTTCCCAGTTTATATGCCAGCAAAATTAAAATTTAGGGTTCTTAAATCACAGAATTGCTAATAAAGGCTGTCCAAGTACAAAAACCTGGGATTTTGTTTTGTTTTGTTTTTTTCTTATGTCAGTATCATGCATAAAAGAATACCCAAATGATTACAATGCCATATAGAAATAACTAATAACGATGGAATGATGGACAATCAAGATTTAAAACATTGCTGTCTATCTATAAACAAGTCTGTCATCTATAGTACACTCACAGTAAAATATTCTAAAACAACAGTGAATACATATTTACATGCCACAAGTCCCACAGCAGTTCAGCACAGGAGCACATGTAAACTACAGGCATTCAAATGTTACCTGAAATCCTACTCTTACAAAATAGTAAACTGCTGAGTGAACTTTTTGAATTTCAGAACAAGAACCCTAGAACCAAACAGATGACACTGGGCCTGTTTGCTCACTGCACTTGTTAGTGAACTTCAAGCCTGTATTTTCCTACAATGGTTTAGGTTAAAAGATTTTACGAGTGTCATTTGGATAAGGACAAAGCATAACTGTCATTGTATTAACTTTTTAACAGGAGACTACACTCCAGAGATGCATCTCAAGCCTGACAGGTAAATAATGATGAGCTTCAAGAGGTTCTGAATCTAAGAGTCAATGCTACCAAAATCCAAATAAGTGAAACTACAACTGTAAAATCAGGAAGTAATTACTCTAGATATGAACCTTCCGAATTCATCTCCTTTTGAGAAATGACTGAGTAAATGGTTGCTCTATGCTGTACTCATTTTGCTTTCAATAGGGAAAAAAAGTATAAGTGAAAACAGGAAACCGTGAATATTGCAGTATAGAGAAGTCTGGAGTATTTTTACGGAATATATGCAGAGCTTATTTTTTATTTTTACGCCTATCTATTTTATTTTTAACGTGACACCTATGCCAAAACCAAAAAGATGATGCAGAGTCTTTCCTGGACATTACAGTTGATTGCCAACACAAAAGAAACTTTTATGTACATGCCATTTATCAACACAAACAGAAACAGAGAGTAATTAAAAGAAATCATGAATTATAGAGGCAGTTGTAAATTGGCGTTCTCCTGTGGCTTGGGCTGGAGGAGTTTTCTGTTGGTAAGTTCTATTATGTGCAAAGTCTTGGAGTGAAAATGATTTAAGTCATTTTGGTAACTGCAAAACTTGTATTTGGGAAGCCTTTCAAATGTCCAATTT
>VYZM01017477.1:24459-35356 GCA_013398915.1 Dromas ardeola | reverse complement strand
TTTAGGGAAATAAAAACCCTTTTTTTTTTTTTTTTCCGGTGGATTTCCACCCATGCACAAAAGAGCCTTCCCCCGGCTCCAGCAGCCGAGCCGCCGGTTTGCTCGGCCTGAAGCGGCTCCGCTCTCCCCGGCCCTGCTCTGGGGAACCAGCCCCGGACTCTGGACGCTCTCAGGGGCAACAGGTTTCTCAGCTGCATTAATTCTGCTGCAGGGGGAGCACTTTTAGTTATTAAACTGGAATTTAATTGACGCAACTTCGCACTGACCTCTTGTGGCAGGAGCCGGGGAGCAGGAGAGCAGAAGCGTTTTAGGGAATATAAAAGTGGCTGGGGCGCAGCGGGGAGAGTCTCCCCGTTTCGGGGGGGGAAAGGCAGAGGTCAGCCTGCGCCAGCGGGAGGTTTTCACAACCGTTCGGAACACAAAGCTGCGGCCCCGCTGCCTTCCCCGCTCTCTGCCCACTCACAAGGGCCGGGGTTAACGCCCAGCTGATGGGTTGTTGGCTGCAGTCGGTATTTTACAAACCAAGTATTTGTAATATTTAAATTCAGGTGTCCCGTATCCCGCTGTCCGCAGCAGCGTGCAGAGTACTGGCGGTGGATTCAGGAACGACGGACGCAAGGCAAGATTCGCACATAACACAAAATTGCATTCAGAAGCGTCAGAAACCCGGAAAATTACAAAAAAGCATGCCACTGTTAAGAACAGTTAGGACTAATGGCCTTGCTTAGCGCTAGAAGCTAAAGTAGTTGAAGCCTCAGGCTGCAAGGGCTGACCGAGAGTAAACTTTCTGATAAAACAAATGCTGCCAACACAGAACTTGCTGAATCCGGCACATACAAGCGGAATGGCGCGGATAAGGACCAGGGAAACCATTCCGCGAGAATGAGGTAACTTCAGAAGGTGGCCAGCCCAGCGACCAAGAAAACCAGTAAGAAATCAAGACCGACCACAATTAAGGGATTGGACTCAGGGATGGGGTGCTGGGAGGGGTATAACTGGGGTGATCTGAGGCTGGGGTCCCTCCTCAGAGGCACCAGCTCCAGCTACTCTGCGTGTTTGGTAAATAAACCGCTTATTTACCCAGCGGATTAGTGACTCCTCTTCTTTGAGCTGCAACCTGGGGGGGCCCTGTTGAGGTGGCACCCACACAATTCCTACTAGGTGGCAGCTGCGGAATTCCTGCCACACCACATTTGGGTGGGATTAGGACTCGGCTGGATTAGAGGGAGCAAAGAGCTCACCTTTATGTCGGCTCTGAGCTCCACCAGCTGCTCCTCCGACATCCGCACGGCCACATCGGTCATCTTCTTCAGGGCTTCTGCCTTCTTCTGGCGGCTGACCAGAATTTCCACTGCAAAACAGACCACGGCTCAGGCTCCCAACCAGCCCCCCCAGAGTTAAAGTGCCCCAGCCCCAGCGCACAGCCCCTTATTGGTAAACAGCAGGTTCCCCGCATCCTCCCCCCCCAGCCGCTCTGTGCCAGCTGCACAGCAGCCCCCGCCGCCCCATTTCCCTCCAGACACAGAGCGGACCTGAGCTGTGAGCTGACGCGACCAGGGGCACCACACGCAGCTTTGGTGGAAGCTTTACCGTTCTCCCCTGGGGCTAACTGCTTCCTTCCCCCACCCCCCAAATCCCCTGCTTTTGCCAAGAAAGGCTGGCGCAGGTGATCCGCGAGGTCCCTTCCAACCTGGGGTTCTGTGGTTCTACGGTGACTGGAACCGTGGGGCTGGGTGCTGCGGGGGCGGGTGTCCCCATGGATCCCCTCCCAGAAATCCCTGCCCAACTCCCCAGGAATGCCGAGACTGTCAGGAATCAGAGCGCAGTTTATGTCCCCATCCTCTAACGAGGGCACAGAGCCCTCAAAGAGGACGGTTTATATCAACTGTGTCAGACAGCAAACATGATCTAGTCGCGATATATGTATGGCTAACCCAAGCCACGGGGCAAGCTTTCTCTGGGTACAGGGCCACATATTCAGGACCGATGCGAACGGGAGGTAAAAATCACAGAAACCTGCTTCTAGGTAAAATCACAGAAATCTTGGGGGACTGTGTCTGAAGAGCGCAGCAACACCTACAGCTCTTCAGGCGGTCACTCGGTAGAAAGACAAGAGCCTTACTTGCTTCTGCTTTCACTTTGTCCATCTCAGCCAGCAACGCCACCTCGCGATCCATAAGGCTGGGGGTGGGGGGGGGGAAAATACAGAAAAAGGGAAGAGATTTAGTAAGAAACAAAGAGGACGATGAAATCTTACTGCAAGAGAAGGGTCGGGAGGGTTTGCCGGCCGGCGGGGGGAGGCCGGCAGATGGCAGCAGGAGCCCGTGGCACCCCGCACTCAGCGCAGCTTTTGTTCTGGGAGCTGCGGAGTTGTGTCCAGGCTGCGCTGACTGCGGCTCGGGTCAGCACGGAGCACGACATGGCGTTCCCAACCCTCTGGGGACATGGTCACCTCACCCTGATAAAGTCGGAGCCACCTGGGCAAGGGGGGAAAGGAGCGGCGGCTGCGGTGGTGGGGGACGCTGCACTCGGCTGGACTTTTATCGCCGAAGAAAACGAGGGCACAACGTTTGAAAGAGTCACTCAAAATACAAAAGGAAGGAGCAGCGGGGCAGGGCGAGGATCTGCGATGGCAGGAGCAGGGTGCCAGGCATTCGGGCAGCCGTCCCCTCTGAGGCTGCCCCTCAGGTGCCACACTGCGAAGCGATGCTCTGCTCTTACGCCCTCATTAGCTTATTTAAACCTAACAATTTGGCCCACCGACCCAGAAACCTGGATTTGGGTGCTCTGGGCTGCTTCTCGGGAGGTGCGTACCCCACTGATCCCCCAGAGGGCTGCAGGAACCACATGAGAGCGTGGCAACCTTCCCCACAGTGCGGTAGGTATGAGGACACATCCTCCTGCCTTGTCACCAGGTCACCCGGAGCCACACAGGTCCACGATCCGGGAGTCTCTTACGGTCTGAGGATTCTTTGGCCACGGAGGGAACACCTGAGTGGGCCACAGCGAAGCGTCTCCACTCGCCAGAAGGCTCAAGCGTGCCTCAAGTGTGCCTGTTGCCATGAGACCGCAATTCCCCTGGGCATCACGGTGGCAGCTTTTACGCAAGCAGAACCGCACAGCTACCGCCTGCCCAAATTTAGCAAATTCAGGTTTTTGAGCACCCTCCGGTAAGGCAGAGCACCCAGGAACCTTCCCATAACTGCTGCTCACAGGTCGTGCAAAGAGGGCTCTTGCCCCTGGAGATGCGCACACTGAGTTACAATGGAAGCAAGAGGGGAAATACCAGTTCTCCCATTTCGGATAGGGGCAGGTACTGGCCGCAGCTCTTCGCCATAAGGAATCCATACTCCTGCAGAAACCCTCCCCCCTGCAAGTGCTTCTTTTGTGCTTCTCTGGAAGCAACGCCTCCGACGTCCTCAGCCCTGCACCGCCGCAGCTCACCTTGGCTCGGCTGCTGCCGGCAGCTGGAATGCATTCGCCACCCAGCCTATTAATCGGGTTCATTTCAGTTTCTGGTTTCTAAATATAAAAGCAGAGTCTTCCTCTCACGTCTTCGCTGTACGGTACTTGCAGCACAGACACTAAACGGTACTCAGAGATATGGGCGGTGCGCAGGGTCAGCCCTTCAACACCGATCACACGCTTTTTGAGCGAGAAAGGTTTGCTTGAAAATGGGAAGAATATTTATTTTAGCGACCATCTGAAAGGGAAACCACAGAGCATCTGAAATGCAAACTCAAACCGCCGCTCCCGCTCCTCTGCATGTCAGGGAGGGCTGAGGCAAGATCAATTTAAACAATTCCCTCTGAACAGCAGCTTTGACATTTGGCTTCTTCTGTTGATTTATCGCTCTGTCCATCTGCCTTTTCAGGGCAGGAATTGTTTCTGCTGGTAGCACAGCAGGGGCCTGATCCAGGTCAGGCACTCTCAGCCCAACTGCGCAAATACAACGACGGGTGTCAAAAGCTACGCTAATAAGACTTCACCTTGTTTCCAGCCATCCCCAGAGCGGCACAACCTGGCTCTGCCACACCGAGGGGCAGGGAAAGGGAGATACCCCGCTGCCTCCTGCCCAGAGCCACCCCAGCGGCAGGAATCGCCTGGAGCTTGGGGAGATACGGGTCCAAATGCGGCCTTAATGATTAATTCCAGTGCAGGAACAGCCTTTGCAGCTCCCGTGCCGCAGAACTGGGTTGTGCTACACCTTACCCCAATGCCTCCTCCCTGAACACACAGACGCACGCCCAGCTCCTGCAAAGCCAACACCCGCTTTATATGGGGGTGTGGGGCTTTTTTCCGCCAGGCTGCAGGCGCACACGCATGCACCTTGGCACAGAGTGTGGCTTGCGTCTCTCTGTAATTTAATTTACTCAGCAGAGCTCAGCTGGAGTCCTTTACCCAATTTTACAGTTGGGCTGGCTGAGGAACAGAGGTCAAGTGGCTTCGCGTGAGAAGTGACTCGGATCAGACCCCACTGCTCCTCCATCCCGCACGGCTTCTCCTCAAACAAACGCACTTCCTTCTCCCGGATCCGTTGGGAAACACGCCTGCCTTTCCCAGTGCTCTGTCCTGGGATCTCACGCAGCATGGAGAGCGCATCTGCCCCTGCCAGGAGGACTGGCCTTTAAGAAAGGACATTGAAGAAGTGCACAAGGAAGAAAAAGGGGGAGCAGATAAACCTGCTGAAGATGAATTAAAGCTGAATACTCGGTTGTGACCCAACCATTAGAAGACGCTCTCAGCTCGGTCGAGCGGTGCCTGCAAGATGTTGTCTGTTTGTGGAAGACAAGAGCCGTTTGCACAAACATGCTGAGGGTTCTGGGGCCAGTTTTTCTTGGGGCTGAAACACAAGGATCTCCAAGACCGACTGCAGTGAAAGGTGGCTGGAAGCTCGCCTGGCAGCTCTGCCACGAGATACGCAGAGGGGATTCTCCGCAGTGAGAAACCTCAAACCCTGACTCACAGCGTGCGTTGCTGAAGTTGAACCTATCCGCAACACCACTCACAAAGGCTCAGGGTTTTTTTTTCCCCCCCTGCTGTGCTACTTTCCCTGTCAGTGGATAGCAAAATATTCAAGAAATTAAGGACCATCACGAGTCCCTAGTTCAGGTTACCTGATCTTCTCCAGCCCAGAGGAACAAATTCTCTCTAAATAGGAAGCCAAAGCAGCTACTGCCCTGTCTGCCACTCCAACAGGCCAGATTTCAGAGACCGAGATATCTGCCAGGCACGACCCCAGCATTAGTCTCCTTCACCCTCACCTACCTACAGACCTCAGGTCTAATAGAAGCACCTTGTCTAGGGAGAAAAGGTGAAGGGCAAGAACTCCAGGAAGCCTCACTGGTTAAAAGGACATCCAAAGGGCAGCCCTGACAGGCACACGTTAAACCAGTCCCAGCTTTGCCACTGAAATATCCTATTTCAGTCGAACAAACCTGCTTTTAAACCAGGTTTTCCTTTGGTAGAACGCCAGCTGGAGAGGCAATTCAGCAAGAGGGTTTAACCATCAGATCCCACCTTGTGCCATAGCATTTAAAAATACACTAATTGTTCTCTGGGTCATGCAGGGAGTTGGAAAAACGAAAAAAACCAACCCAATAAAAAAAATGCGAAGGTGCAATTTACAGCTCAGGTCACTGGCAATTGCGTCACTTTGGGGAAAAGGAAAGTGAATGTCTTTCTGCGGAGTCACCGTGCATCGACTGCGCAGCCCCGGCATCCTGCTGGGCAGCTCTTTGCCTCGGCATTTGTCAAAGGAGGTTCCCGGTGGCCACATTCCAGGCAGGCACTCGCCTCCCCGCTGACGGAACCGCGTGTCCTGCTTCACCCACTGCCGGCTCGGCTTATCGCAGCAATGCTGCCAGGCTGGACTTGAGTCTTTAACCTTTCCCAACATGACGCAAGTGTTTTATAGATGATAACGTAAGTCAAAGGGCGAGGAATTACTTATACGGAACCAGACACATTAGCCAAAAGAATTACATTTTCCATACCAGGGAGAGATTTCTTACAGATGTTGTAACCGGCAGACAAAAAACCTAACAACAAACCCCCGCTGTATACAGTGATAATATTGAATCAGTATCAGTATTGACTCAGTAGACAAAGCCACTAACAAAGTAAGAAATAATATTCATAAAACCAAACTTGAGTTAAGGCTACAAATCTCTTATTGACAAGGTAAATCCCCTCACACTGCAGATTTTCCAAACGATGGGAAGTGCTGGGAGCTCCACGTCCCCACAGCTCAGCACGAAAAGGCAGGTCGGGGCCCACGGACACCCGTAACCCCAGCCCTCCTTTGGTCTTGTGCCCTCAGGTAAGTTAAAAAGTCATCTATAAACATTTTGTCAGTATTTTAGCACGTGCTGAATGTAAGTGCAGGACAGCATTCCACTTCCTCCGGGAGAGCAGTCCCTGCGGGTAAAGTTCAAGGCAAGTACGGGCACAAGAAAAAGCCCACACTGAGCAACCAAATTTGCTAAAAGGCTTCAGAAAAGAGCTCTCTGCATCACCACCGACCACTCTCGCCTTTGAGGCCACATCCAGTTTTCAGACACAGACAGCTTTTGACACAGATTTGCAAGTCTGCCAAATATCTGCTTTAATCCCTCAATGCGAGCGCGGCATTTTGGTTACTTGTCAAACGTTACTCACTTCAGGCAAGGAGAACTCTCTGTGCAGTTTCTTATGAATATTTCTTTACCAAAAGCAATCATATTTGTATAACCAGAACAATTCCTCAGAAACAGAGTCAATCAGCCAGGACAGCGATTGTATCTGATGTTAGGCCTTTCGGAATATAATCTTAAAGCACTTATCCAAACTGATAAAGATGTTCATTAAAAAAAGACCCGATTACAATCGTAGGGAACATCATGCACAGTACTAAAAGTTTGGCTTAAAACAGGGGAAGCAATGCTGCACGGGATGATCTTTGATGTGTACTTGTACCTTCAAAAGGGTCCCTCTCTTCCATGTTATATTTGACCATAATTTGAAGATTTCAAATATGAATGTTTGTTTCTAAAAGACACACCGTACTGCGCCCTGAGCTCCCACCAGTTCTCATTCCAGCACAGCTAACATTTGTATTTGTAACTGAGAGTATGTTATCTGGCAAGTTCCTCATATTACCTGCGTCTAAAATGACTTAATGATGGTCTTGGGCAGCCACAGTTTGTCAAAGACCCTGATGGACACACCAAAGCAGCATATGAACGTCCCACCCGCACGCGTGGACCGACAGCTGGAACGCAGGCCCTGCAAACCCGCCCACAAAGGATTCAAAAACCCACACAGCGCAGGCCTTTAGCCTCCGGTTTATTCTTAACGGCACACTGACCTCCCCAGAGGCTGAAGAACAGAGCCTGGGCGGTACGGCAAACACGAGCAAGTCGTTAACCCCACCGGAAAGCTGAAGTCTTATTCCAAACGTATTGGTCTTAATCCTTAACACCTGGATCCGTCCCTACATTTAACTTACCTACTCTGCAGGTCAGCAAAGACCTGCTTCATCTTCTTAATGGAAGCATCCATTTCCTCCTTCACCACAACGCGGTACCGAGCCAGTGAAACGGTGCAGCGCTGGAGATCCTTCACTGATTTTTCAATATTGGAACCTACCAAGAGACAGAGCGAACCCAAACAGCCACGTCAATCACACTGCTAAATCCTCCCAGCAGGGAGAAATCTAAAGATGGCTTTCCCTCTTATTTTAAAAACTATTCACTGCTTGGTGTTAAATTTTTCTTCCCCTTCCCCATTACAAAGGCATCAGGTTCAGCAGGGAAAGTTTGAGACAGATTTTCTTATTCTGGGGAAAGGTTTTCCCAGGGCTTGTAGAATTTCCTTCTACAGGCAGGGATGTCCCTCCGCATTTTTAATGTCACGAGAGAAATCAAACGCACCTATGAGCTGCTTTTGTGCGAGGGACTGGAGACGAGTGAAACGCAGTCTACACTAGAGACCAACACACCGTACCACTACACGATATGAAATGACTGTTTGCCCGGGGAAGGGAATTATCTCGGAAACTAAAATTAAGGCCATTTCCTCAAACCAGGAGCTGAAAGGACTGGCTGGTCTCCGTGTCTCAGCTCGCCAGCGGGATACAACACCAGTTGCCCCTGCCAAGCTCCATTAACAACTGTTCGTTACAGCTTTCTGATGCAGCAAGGAGGTGAACGACCACCGCCTCACCTCCCTAAGCTAAGCAGAATAACCGCGATCGCAACCGGGGGCTCCGAGGTCCCTCCTGTCCCCACTTGTTATCCCCACAGAGCTCAGCTGTGGAGAGAGCACACAAAAGAGGGGGGAAAAAAAGAAAATAGTAACTCCCATAGAAAGAGCCTGTCACTTCTTGTAACAGGGGCTGGGCCGAACTTCTGGCCTTTCGACAAATTCGCACAAAAGATGAGAAACAACCCAAAGGCTCTGTGAGGGAGCACACGGAAGAATGGGCTAAACGTATGCGGCGAGACCGGCTGCTTCCTCCCCTGCTTCTCTCACACACATGGGTTCACTGCTCCAGGCAGTACATCTAAACTGCTGTCAAGACCCCTGCTGCGCACAGAGAAGAGGAGGAGCGGAGTGCAAGTTACTGGCTGGATAATAAGAAGCGTGTTAGCTCGCATTAAAATCAAAGTCCGGCGTGCCTCACCACCGCGTCTGTCAGTGACACGGCAGAAGAGGCGGTGAGAATGTGGCCAGCAGCAACGGCTCGGAGCCGGGCGAGGGCGCAGACCCTCAGGGCCTTACCCAGCTTCTTGTTTGCAGGTGAAACAGGAACATCTTCCAGCCGCGGTGCGGACAGGGAGGCTGGAGCTGCGTTGCCAGCTGTCGATCTGGACAGAGACCTGCTGGCGCTCCTCTGCTCAGGCCGCTGTCTGAGAGACGAAGGGCTCTGGGAAGGATGCAGGATGAGCGATTTTGTGTCAAAGTCTGCTATTCCATTCGCTAGTTCAGGCACTGCTGTAGAAAAGCACACTCGTTTAAAGGGGAACACGAAGCGGACGGCAGAACACTGAGCGCCTCTTTATCACAACAAGCAAAAAAAACTAAAAATAAATCAGAAATCAAGGTGAGCCGCTCTTTCCTGAAGACCCGTCCAAACAAATCAGTATTTAAAGCTGACCCAAAACCAAGCAGGAACACAAAAAAAAGCAGGAGGCAGCTCCTCTGCTTTTCAAACACCGGGTGCCCATCTCCTGCGCGGCTTTTGAAGACTAACCTGTTCTCTCAGGCATGTCTGGGGCAGCGGCCTCACAATCCTCCAGCTCTCTGGCATCAATTGAAAGCGCATCCAAACCTTCGCTGAGCGAGTCCACAGACTCCGTGTCGTGGGCACAGCCGTTGACATGGAAACCGTTAATTCCACCCTTCTCCGAGTTTGCCGACTGCTCCTCTTCAGTGGACACCAATTTACTGGGGTCTGGGAGGCCAGGGCTCGATTCAGCTTGCGGCTTCGGTTTGGTTTTCTTCTTCTTGTTCTAGGGATTAGGTAGGCACACCACAAAGGGGGAAAAAAAAATTAAGCTTAATTCCTGAAGGAAAATTTAAGCTTATGCTTACTGGCTGGAAGTAGCTGAATTAAATGCTTTTCAGCCAGCCTGGCTGTTGATCCTATTAACAGGAGGAGGGATTTATTCAACAATGAGGACAGATATAGTGGCATTAATGAGGCACGAATACATTATCCTCCCTGACGGTGTGCCAACAAGAGCAATGGTTATCAGACGAAGGCTACACAAGTGATGGGAAGCACCCAAAGGGCTCGTAGCCTTTGGGCCACGGCCCCAGGTGGGCACCTTCTGGGGTGCTCCCTGACAAGGCAGAGATTCCAGGGTGCTCTGTTAGACCTCGCTCGGATAAAGCTCCCCTCATTTCTCACCACAGGGCTATTTCGGTCACATTTTTCCCCTCTCCATTTCATGCCAGTGCTTTTCACATACTCAAAGGAGTCCTTTTGAATAATTATGATTTTATTCTTGTCCTGGTGGATTTAGATATTATAATATCAAGTGCTGAAACTTTGCAAACCTTTATTTAACCCTTTCACAGAGGTCTGAGCAAAGAACTAGGTAAAACACTTGAGAAAGCTTACGTGACAGAGAAATATATTTCCACAGAGCTCAGCATTAAACGCAACTGTTCAGCTCCAAAGGTTACCGATGAAAAATGGAACAGCATGACTATCTGAACAGTGAATTACAGAGCTCCGGTGAAATAAATGGACCTGATAAAGATTTACTTCGGTGTGGGGCTGTGTGTGTGGATTAGGGGTGCTGTAGAGGGTCAGCAGAATAAAAGCGACTGCAAGGACAGAAACTCTAGAACCTTTTTTTTCCCCCAATGCTGCATTCGACACGGTGTGTCTGACAACTAAATTACATGCAAATGAGGGGAGAAGATGGTATTTACAACTTGCACTGAAGTTATCGTGTAAATCATTGCCCCGAACAGCGAGGCACTCGATAGCCTGGTGATTATCTCCGTGCATCAGTTCTGCTAACATCCATACACACCTCTGCTCTTTGGTTTCCTTTCCCATCTAAATCACAAGGAATGTGTGCTGTTCTCTGTAGTCTAAATCCTCAAAATAGAGAGATAAATGCCTTGGCAAAGTATATTTAAAAAGTGTTACCTTTTTTTTGCCTGTTACGGTCCATTCTTTCAGTACTTCACTGGCATTGCCTGAAACGAAAGGCAGGGATGAGTGATGGAGGAGGCACCCACTCCAGTTCCTTCCCAGTCACGTGGAAGCGCCTCCAGACTGGAGCCAGCTGAAATGCTTCCTCCAGCTAAGTCTCAAATCTCTTAATTGATGTAATAAAAGGATCGGTTTCATTTTTGCTTTGGGAACAGACGGCTGAACGGGACTACTCCCTGACAA
>VYZM01017477.1:11377-24413 GCA_013398915.1 Dromas ardeola | reverse complement strand
CATACTAAAGGTTTGGGTGCTTGGAACCTGCTGGAGCACGTTCTGAGCTGGGAGGTTGCGTTCAGGTCAGGTGTCTGCCAGCCTTCTCTCCCCAGAGCCACTGACCGTGTCAGGATGGCCACAGTCTGGCTGTCATACCTTCCGCAGGCCAGAGGCAAAGCACGGCTGTCAGCGATGGCCAGCACAGAAAGAAAAGCTGCAAAGCGACAGGCGCTGTCACCACCACCAGCCTGTTTTCCAAGGTCAGAAAATCCATCTAACGCACCGTGCCAGAGCTGAGAGGAGATTTGCGAGCCAGGTCTCAAAGTACAAACTGCAACTATCAAAGCTGAAGACATTCCCATTTTGTACACATGAACAAGAGTTTCTGTAATCGAGTATCAAACCTCCTTTATCTCTAGAGCTATCAAACGCTTATCTCTGCCTTGACCCCTCATCGAACAACCACCAATTAAAACTTGGGAAGAGACTCATCCCTTGGTTGTTTTTATGGATCAAGCCTGTGCTTGGACTCGCTGAGAAGCCAGGGAGCTCCTGCTGCCTGGCCGTACTCACTGCACACAGCCCTTTCTGCACAAAGGCTATCACTGCTTCTCAAGCAGGTCCAAAAACATGGTCCGTATGGGTTACAAAGCCACAAACCCCACCAAGGAACCAGCCGCGGTTACCTTCCATAAAGGCTTGCACTGTTTTGTCCACGCAGTTGTCAAAATGCTGCAGCACGAGGACGATCTCATTGTTGCTCCTGTTGGGGACTATTGCACGCACCGCGCTGATCTGGAGGGAAGAAAACAGAGGAACATGTAAACCATTTGCTTTATCCCACACAGAGCCCACACCAAGCCTTCTGCCAGGAGGCTAAAAACCGTAACTGATGACTTCCTTATAAAACTTTAATGTGCCAGGACGATTTAGCCTGAATAAAATTTTGCTTTTGACAGAGCTGCAGTTAGCTCCCGGACAGAAACATATTTCATCTCTGAGAGGAGATGAAGATACAGCGCTCACAAGCTCTTCCCCGGCATGTGGCGAGTTAAAAGTCTCAGAAGACACATTTACCTTCTCCTTCATGTTTTCAAAGGTTCCTCCTTGGGCCATCACAGTGTTGGACTGCACATCAAAAATGAACCCAGACGGATCTGTGAAGACAAAGGAGAGGGGAAACTCTCTTCTGAACAACAGGCACCGGGAGACATTTAGAAAGGTACGAAGCACGAGGTCAGCTCTGAGGCGCTACTTTGCCAAGGAGAAAATTGAAATCCTACGACGTACAGCGCTCGCTGGCTAGTTCCACCATATAGTTGGCAGAGGGATATTAGCTGCTAAGAGTAAACCAGATGATATCCCAGGCTTGCTTAAAGGCCAGATTCTGCTTAGCCAGGTAACCCCAGCTGAGTCTGGTTTGCCAGTGTCCCCCCCCACCCCCGAACTCAAGAAGCCAATTCACTCCTCAGCTCTGGGTCAATTTAACCAACCACGGATCAAAACCACAAGCCAAAAACCCCCAAGCCCCAACAGGGCTGGTGCAAAAGAGAAGATCGCTGAAGCAGCCCGGCCCAGCACGGCTCCTTCACTTCCACATTCATCTTTTACCGAGCCCAGCAATAAAGAGTTAAGAAAAGCTCTAGAGCCTTCGAGCGGTGTGGTTAACAATTTCCTCCACCTGGAGATACAAATGGCAAGCAGACTGATAAATGGGTTTGAAGATCCAGCAGCTTGTGTTCCCTGCCAGCTACGATCTCCAAGGTAATGCTTCTATGTTCCAAAAGAGACCCATAATTGAGACAGCCATCACCAACAGGTTCGTTCCCTGCCAGCGAGCAAAGGTCACATAAATCTGCAGGCCCTACCGTCTCACCGAGAGATCCTTACGAGCGCCTGGCATCACAAATTCATGCTCGATTTGCCTGCCAAAGGTCTGAGCAGGCTAAATTTCAGGTTTGCTAAGGGAAAGGGATAAAGCTGTTCATAGATGTGTTTTACTATGACAGAACATACTTCAAATCGGTATTTTAGCCACATTAGGTCTCAGGCAGAACACGCGTCCCTGGGCAGGGGCTGACGGCAGGACCCCAGGGGTTTTTAAACACTCCTATTCTGCATCACCAGCCCCTTTCCAGGCACCCAAAAAAGCCCAGGCAGATCTAGGAGGGCATTTGCTTGCGTTTGCCTTGATGCCCCATGGAGCCGGGGCAGCCCATGACAGCGATTCTTCTGTGGAGCTTCTGAGGTGGCTTTGGGGACCGCCTGGAGAAGGGACACTTCCAGCGGGCCAGGGTGCTCTGTGGGGACGCTCGCTCCGTCACTGCCCTTTCTGCTTTAGCTCAGCTGATATCCCCAGCTGCTGATTCATGTTCTTTCCCTCACCTCCTCTAAATAACTCGTACGCGATGCCGAGACACACCATTGACTTCTGCGGTTCCCAGACATTGATGTAGCATTTAAACTGAGATGCCTCCAAATACAGTGACAGAATTGTGAACATGATGGAAAGGTCAGCCTCTTATTAAGGCTACAGATGAACGGTTAAATTCTTCCTCGCGCCGTCCTTACCCGTTTCAGCCCCATGAGCAAGATTTTCTCAAGTTTCCCAAGCTCACAGAAGTTTGAGTTACCAACTTTCTAGTCCTTAATCTTGTAAATGGCTTTCAGCCGCTCATCACCGAGTGAGAATTAGCAATCTTTTTTCAAAATCTTCATCGCAGAGCAGCCACCGAGGGCCCAGGTGCCAGGAAAGATGAAGTTCAGCTCCCCCATGCACATTTTCAGCTACTCAATCCCATCCCTTTCCCACATCCCCGTTTGCGCTTGGTCTTACAGGGGACTCTCGCTCCCAGCCACTTCTCCAGCTTCCATCCGCTTCGCCCCGGCCCGAGTCCTCCTGGTGTTAAAATGTTTTATCATGCAAAAATTATGCGATGGAGACTACACTGTATACATTTGATATTGCCCTTGAGTGCTCCCAAGCATCATTAAAAGGGCTGCTGGCGCTCAGGCCTCTTGTGACAGTGGGTATCTGCAAGAAGGGACAGAATTTAAAATGCTCGCGCCTGCATGGACAGAACTCTGGTGGCCACCAGCGACTTCAGGATTTTTTGAATTAACAACCTTGTGGGAAAGAAAAGCTCTTTCCCAAAGCCCGGGCTCAGACTATGCATGTCATGTCTGACATGACGAGTCAGTCAGACACTAGGACTGATCTCTCTTGCATTAAAACACACACCATGCCGTGCTACCCTGTTGATTTGATGTGATAAACCCCAGAGACGCTGCCAACGGCCTTAATTGCTTCTCTGTTCATAACTGCAGCCTCCAGAAAAATGAGGTGGCAAGAAATCATTCATCCCAAATCATTTACTTTTGTGTTTTGGTGCTATTTATTGGACTAATAACACGGGATCTCTTAAATAGAAACACTAATGATGCCAGGAAGAATCCACGCTACCAAACATCCATCTCCTCCTCCCGTAACTCCGCCAGTTAGTCCTTTCTGTACAAAACATGCGCAAGAATTAAAACCTCAGACCTAACAAATGCCTGCTCTGCTTCCTGGGACACACAAAATAAAACAATTTCACAACCGACACCTCCAGGAAGTCAAACCAGGGGCTGGTATTTTCCCCCTCAAGCCCCCAGGTGAACCCAAGCTGAGTCCTGGCTCGCTTTCGAGCCATGGCAGGGCCGGCATTTCGTAAGGAGACACGGAAAAGGAATAAAAGCAACAGCCTGCCAGCCACGCAGACTTTATCCCAGCCAGCGGCACAGAGCACAGCGTATGGAAGCGTATGGCGAGATTACACCTATGCATTTAGCTCCTCCGAGCCCATCCAGCACCTCATCCCCATCGCACCCACGTGCCAGCTCATGGGAAGTTTGCACAGCAAAATAGCGTAGGAAACTAAAAAAAAAAAAGTAAAAATCCTGCTCCAAACACTAAATTCACCCTCCTGCCCCAGCCAGGGCACCCACAGGCTTTGGGGGACCAGACAGCGTATACACTTCAAGTTCTCTGCAGCCAAGATTCAGTTAAACCGTCAAACATTTATAGACTCCGTGGCTTTTCAGGTCAGTGGTAACTGTGCCAGCTCTCCCAGAGATAGCATGGGAGACCTCGGCTAATGCAAAATAAAAAAAAGCTCTTAAAGAAATGGCATCTCGCCGCTCACTCAGAGCATCTCCAATTTGCTCTAATTACAAGTGTCTTCAGCAGTCCCTGCGTTGCGAGGATCAGGAGGCAGTGGTGGCCAGGACTGCAGAGGTGACTGGACAGGAATTAATGCAGCTTCCCTGGACAGAGTCAAGAAGGCAGAATATCATTATTCTATCACTCTGTGCTTGCAGTCACACCAAAATACCCATAAATACTGAATAAAAAAATAAATAAAGAGGGATTTCTGGAAAAAGTGCTACACGAGAGATTCTATCTGTGGGTGCTTTCGGCAGTTGCGCCACTCCCTGGGGGGCAACAACCACCATGGGCCGCATCTCCCAGTCCTCCCACGTCCTGCTTTTCCTTACAAATTACATCAGAACACAGCTATTTTTCCTTTTGGAGAACAGTTCTCACTAACAGGCAACAGAGGTACTGATGCTAAGCTCTCTCCTCACGAATTAGAGAGGAGTAAGGACTAAAGTGGGATTACAATCAATATTCCTGGGTTTGCTGCTGTCCAGACGACATTTCATTGCTATCAGGAAAAACTACATAGAAACACTAACTTTCTCCATGATTCAAGGGGAAGAACATCACCACCACACACCGCCCTAAGCCAAAACACATCAAGATATTTGAGCAGGTCTGGTTTTGATGTATTTGCTCAGTTTGTCCCTGCTCGCTGCCTGGTCACACTCGAAGTCAGGGCTCGGTACCTCCATCAGCTGTTGTGGAAACTATTTCCATGCCCTGAGGCCAACCCTGGGATATTCCTGATATTCCTGCCGCGCACAGCCGGCCCGCAGAGGCAGCAGCTACACTTCAGAGTCTCGGATCAACAAGAAATGCCATTTTCTCACTTATTTTCTCAGATTCCAAGGGGCCAAGCATGCGCCGCGGCCTCCCCGGTCCAAACTTGGTACAGGATCGGTTCACCGGCGTGTAATTTCAAAAAAATTTGCTGTGTTTGAGATAGAATAAGGCTACGCAGGCAAGAGATGGACTCACAATTTGAAGAATTCGTTCTGAAGTGAGCAAATTAAACCTTCCAGATATCCAATGGCAGAAGCATCTGATCAGCTGGCTGCTGGCAGTGAAGAGTAAGCCTCTGTATCAACGTGAGCTACGTCCCCAGTTTAACGCCAGATTCATTTACAGGCTTGGAAGAGGGGAATAAAAAAGAAATTAAATATGGAATAAAAATTAACCTCTTGCAAATCAACTAAAATATGCCCGGAGTCATGCTGCTAGAACTGGGTATTTCTGCCCCGAAGGCAGGGACTGGGAAGGAGAGAGCTCTCCCATCCCGCTTCCAGGGCAAGCGCTTGGGGCGCAGGTCTCGTGTCCCCGCAGTGTCACCAGCCGGTCCAGCCAAGGTGGCCATGCTGACACGTCCCAGCCACTGCCACAGCCGCATCTTTAAGCCACCTTCTGCTTTTGGACACACAGGAGCGGAGCCAGGCAATCGGCTTGAGCTAAGGCAGGTGAGCCAGAGAGCCATTAAGGTAATTCAAACTGCAGGACACCATCTTTCCCCTCCTGTCTAATTTCCATCTACACATAAAAAATGAAAAATTAAATTAAAGCTGTGCATTTGCAGAGCATCGTGCTCAGCAGAGTGATGCAGCCAAAGTTCCCATGAATTCCTGACACCGCCTGCATCCCCGTCCCACACCCGAGCTCACTCGCAAGCCGGGATCCGATTTCGCAGCTTACAGGACACACGTTCAATATTCGCCTTTGTGCGTTTTCAACGTCACTCCCAGCCCGGGCTGCCGTGCTGAGCAACTCCACAACCTCCCGCTCTGCCGACCCTACCAGAAGTTAGCAAACAGCTTGGAACCACCCCGATCAGCGCAGCCCAGTTTCTGCAGAGCGGTATCTTGTGCCTGATCGACACCTTGTTAGACAAAGTACAAGCTGAAAAGGAAATTTCGCTCACATTTGGGGTTTCTGTTTCATTCGGGGGCTCTGGTGTGCAGCCCCCCTGCTGCTCAACACCGCTCCTTCCCAGCGCCTGGTACCAAAGACCTTTCGCCTTTACCAAATTCACGTCGGACAATTTTCCATCAACTGAAATGGCTCTTCGATGTATCCAGATGAGCAGGAACCCAAGTGCTGTTTTATTCAGGAACCTGGCATGCCTAAAACCGTGGCTGATGGCCGATGGAAACAAGATTTATGTGATTGCTTTGTATCCTGGGGTCACCAGTCATTCCTGAGACTGGTGGCTGCTTTCGCTCAAATCAATTAATCGAGTCGGGAGGGGGATGAGAGGGAGGACACGCTTTGTGGTGGGGGCAAAACAGAAGCACTAAGAATCCAGGATCACTTCAGAAAGCAGCAACCCAATGAACCTACTGGACTCTGGGGAAGTATTTATTTAGAGATCTGGCATCACTGAGACTACCCTTCCTTCGAATTTTAAATTATCCCTCACAGAATATACTGAAGCTGAAATGAGCCACCCAGTATAACCCAGACAGACCTACGTCTGGACACACACATTCGGGTCTTCAATGGGGACGATTACACCCCTGGTTTAGACACTGAGCCGTTTTCTCCTCAGCAGAGATCTTTTGAGTAAAGAGTTATTTAAAGCCAGTCATATTCAGAAGTAGAACACGATTCTGTGCCCAAACTTTGCATATACATTTTTGCAAGACTTAAAAATACCTTTCTGGGCAGCTCAGATGTTCCCTCTGCTTGGTGGCACTTCTAAGAAGAACCAGGTGGGCTTCCCATTCGGTTTCAGAATGGTTGCATTATTAAAAATAGGTCTGTCTCCTTCCCTCTCTCTCAAGACTCCTCAGCAGCCCTTTGTTACACTGCAAAGGGGTTTTGTTTTGCTTGCAGAAAGAAAGAGAAACTGAAAAAGGCATTATTTCTTACCTGGCCAAGGTACACTGCTTTACAGAGGACTGGAAAATATTGGTTGACTACATTAACATTCTAGAGCGGCAGAAAAGCAGTAATTGAAAATTCAATCACAGTCCAAACAGGACAGGGCAGAGCAGAGGAGTCTGCAGCTTTAACTCTCACCTTCCCCTATGTCCATACGGCCCCGCAGCACGGGGAACCCAGCCTGCGGAACAAAGCAGGGCGGGTTTCACAGCCCCGCAATTAAAGTCTGCTCCGCATTCCTGCCCCTCGTCAAATATTTATGCCCAAGATCCCTTTACTCTTCTTTCGGAACCCAATACCTGCCAGTGCTTCCCCGCGGGTTCTCTATCACACACTCTGCCCAACAAGCCCTGAGAGCATCAATTTCTCCTTCGGCTGGGGATGTGCCAGCCCCCTGAATCCCCCACATAACAGCTCCCCGTGGTGTCCCCCCACTTGTCTCCTGCAGATTTCTCCTGCCGTTCCCCTACCTACACCCCTTAAATCCCTTCTGCTCTCTCAAGGTGTGTTTTTTTCACCACATCTACTCGGCACCAACAATTCCGGGCTCCATTTCCAGCATCAGAGAAGTCAATTTCTTAATGACTTGTACTGTAGCTTCCAAGAGCACAGATACAAATCCAGCGTTTTAAAAATCACTCAAAAATTATCCTATACGATAATTTCCGTAACTGTTACTAATTGCTTTGAAACACGTATGGATCTAGCTGTCAAAGGACGGCTAGGCTCCTCAGGTAGACACCGTTTCTATGCCAAAGCTGCTAGGAAAAAATAATACAAAAAAATCTACAGAGAACAAAAGCTCTTCTCTTGAGGTAGAGGACATGAATTGTCAAACCCATTCACCTTAAATTATTAATTAGTAGTCAGTTCAAATGAAAAGAAAACCTTAGCCCTCAACCCCCCTTCTCCCCCCACCACACACACACTTTGGAATTAATGTTTCACACGCGACAAATAAGATCCCTCCCTGAAATAAGCTGCCTGACGCCGGAACAGCTTCGCCACTTAACGTGCGACAGCAAAAAAAAGGAAAAGACAAAGCAGGGGAAAAAAGCTTCTCGCAAAGGTGCTCGTTGCCCCTCCGCACCTATCGCGAAGGAGAAAGATTTAAATAGGTTTAGTTTGAATCGCGTGGTCACGAGGCAAGACCTGAGCGGAGCTGGCCCACCTCAACTCGACGGCTGGTTTAACTGGACTCCTGGCAAGCAGTGGCCACAGACAGGAGAAGAAAGTCCAAGCCCGAAGCCTGCCCTCAACCCACCGGGGGTGGACAAGGGCTGGCTGGGAAGAGGACTGAGTTTTGGTAGACTTAATGCCAGGAAAGACCCCGGCACCACTCAAATTCAACCCAGTCATACCCAGTGAGGGGAATCCCGCACCAACCGGGGACCCCAGGAAAATCACAAAGTTTGGCTCTGCAACCCTTCAACTGCTAAAGAGTATTTTTTTTTTTATTCCTTTTGTCAGACTGTGAAAGCGATGCAATATTAACATCATACGGGGACTCATGAAATCAGAACTGTCCAGCTGGACAACTGAAATGCTACTAAAAATGTCACAAACCCCAACAGGTTATACGATGTCACTAGGAGAGTGACAATAAGCTGTCAAGTGACATCAGCAGCCTTGAAAGGAGTATAGCAAAAGCAATTAACCCCTTTCCTAATTGATAACTTTGGAATCAATAGTGCTGGTTATTGGCATTTGATGATATCACATTCGCATGCATCTTACCTTTTGTATTTTGCTTTTTAGACATCTCAGTGTGTTTGCTCTAATTTCCAGCTACGCGGGAGGGGGGAAAAGGAGAGTCCTCGCCCCGGAGCAGCTGGAATTCACACCCGCCCGGTACCAAGGCAGGGAGCGGCAGCAAGACGGGTTGGGATGGCAAAATCCCAGCTGTGAGGGCAAATGGGGTCTGGAGTTGTCAGAAATCTGCTGACAGACCGGCGGAGCAGTACAGCTCCTTCCCCCGAAAAGCAGCTTCTTGTCACGGAGCCTGGGCACAGCCGCTGGTGTCGGTCTTTTCAGGTTCTGAAAGAGAAAGAAGGGAGAAAAAAAAAAAAAAAGAAAAAGAAAGGAAATAAGAAAATTGCTGCTGTACTAGCCAAGGCATACCCCAAGTCTCCCAGCTTGTCAGAGTGGCCTTGCTCACGCGTTTGAAGAGTAAAATTTCTATTTTGTTTAAAGGTGTGAGGAAACAACCAGCCAGAATAAAAAGCAACATTAAATATAAAGCAACGAGATCCCTACAGCCTTGGTACAGTTTCAACAGACTTAATTCAAAGCTACTGTAAGACACCGTCCCTTCAGCACGCGGGCGGTAGAACCAGGGAGGTTTAGAACCCATCATAAAAACAACATTTACACAAATGCCAGTGTTTACGGCCGTAAGAGTGGACGGAGAGCGTGGTTCTACGCTCGGTGACGACACTCGTGACTGCACGAACTCTTAGACCTCTCGTGTGTGGATGTAAGCAGCATCCCAGGGAAAGCAAAATTCACTCTGCTGCCAGCACCCAAAACCTGACAAATATTAAACGCTTATTTCAACAGAGGACGGAACACAACCCTCCTGCAGCGAGGCGGCGCAGGGGCAGCTCCGTGTGGCGTTACATCCGTGTGTTTTCCTTCTGCTCCCGATTTAAGGAGCCGGGGAAAGCCGGGGCGGCAGCACCACGTCAAGCGGGATGACAGGTTAAACAAAGAACAGCAGGAGAAACAAGGTAAGGGAACAATGGGGACCTCTCTGCCACCGCAAACCCGCCTCACCCCAAGCAGGGAGCCGGCCCCCATCACAAAACCTTGAAGCCGCGTTCACAACGGAGCGGGGAAAACCACCAAAACTGCAATTTCAATATGTAAAATGCAGGTAACTGAAGATGCAAAATATTTTAGTAAACATCGGGAGACCTCAGACATTTTAGCAAAACCCACGCGCTCTTGAAAAATGAAATGACAGCACTGAGGAACGCGCATCTCATTTGCTCCAGAAATAATTAGAAGTTCAGCTCCCGTCCACCCCGATAAGGAGGATTATTTTTAGGGATATGGTTTCCATGTCTGAGGAATTCAGACACGCTGCTGCAACTCAAGAACGGCAACACAGCCCCAGGGCTCAGCGACAGGATCTTAACGAGCCTATTTTGATCTAAAAATAGACCTTTCCTATCATTAGGATTTTCCTTCACAGGAGTTCAAAACCTATTCCTAAGCGGTGACCCTGGCAATCCAAATCCGAGACAGAGTCAACACTCACTGTCTGCGCAAAAAAAACCTGTGCAAAGTGATTTTTTTACCTGGAAAGAGAGTCCCAAAAGGAGGGGTGGTTACAAACTCCTGCCTCGTCGCCTTCAGCTCTCCGAATTAAACGCCTTCATTCGCTTTGATGCCTTGAGGCACTAAATACCACCTCGTAAAAAAATGTGGCATTTGAAACTCTGCTCAAAAACAGAGATGCCGGAGAATTTAGCGAGGGATGAAGCTGCCGTGTGGGGATGGCGAGCGGCCCCCGAGCCCTAGCCTGGAGACTGCCGGCAGGTTGAGCTCAGAGCTGGCGCAGCTGATGGGATTTGATTTGATTTGCACTATTACACCCAAGTTTCACTTCCCTGCCCGGCTGCTTCGTGTCTGGAGCAGGAAACGCTCCGGCACAGCCTCCAGCTGCTGGCAACCCCCGGCACCTCCCGCAATTTTTAGATAACGCTGGGTTGAGGAGAAGGCAAACACTCATGCACCGACCTATGACACCAGAGCTAAATGCCTGACTTCGATATTGCTCAGAGATTTAAAAACAAACAAACAAAAAACCTCAACCCCACAGCTGTGCTTTAGAGTCGTCTTTATAATTTCATTTTTTAAATAAAGATGAGCGTGCTTGAATCCGGAGGGAGCGTGGAAATACACAGGCACTGACAAAAGCCTGTCACGTCACGCTGGAGAATACTTTATGTGAACTCCCTCAAGTTGTCTCAAACTTAATTCATGAAACAAAGGAACACTTAAAAACTGCCTCTGCACGTACATCCCGGAAAAGCAAATAACTGCGAGAACAATTCACCCAGACAAAGTCTAGAAACAAGCTGTAAAAAAACAAAAGGTGCCAGCAAAGAAGTTATCAGGAAATCTCCAAAAGCCTGAAAAACACACCACCTTATCACACGAGAAATATAGTTTTAGCCACTTCAAAGGAGGAAAATAAACAGTAATTAAGTCTTGGGGGGAAAACAAACAACAAACCGCAGGTTCTGAATTACTCTTTGGCAAGCTAAATTCCACGCACAAAAGTAATAAAATAAAGGAGTGGAAACAAAACCCCACTGATTTATCTGATGGGTATAAAATAGCAAATCTTTACTCCTTGATGATGCAATTAATATTTTGGCCAATATACCCCGTGGTAAGAATCTAGAGCCGGTCACACGTGACTCCAGCTCGTGTCGAAATCGGGGTTCAGGCCTTCAGCTCCACATCTCTGCCGGCAGATGGGCTGGAAATTTCAACATGGCAATTAGCTGGGAATCTTAATCAGAGCAGCATGAGGGGGCTGTAAAACACACAAGCACTTTAAAACCCAAGTGGAAATTTTGAGCCTGGTAAAATAGCAAAGGTTAATGCAAGTTCAAATAAACTCGTTACAAGCGGCGAGCTCCTTCAGATAAGGGCAATATAAGGCTTATACAGCGCACGGTATGCGGCTGTGGAAACAGTAAAGCATCGATACAAAAACGTCAAGAAATCTACCTGCAGGATTAAAATAAAATATTGTAGTTATAACAGAATCGACGGGGGAGCAACACAACCCGCAGAAACTCAACTCCCTCCTGTTACGGCCGGAGCAACCAAACTCCTCCCAGAGCTGACAGCGTTCAGCTGACGACATAGAACTTTTCCAAATCACACTGGAAATGCACATTATTGTTAAATGCACAAATATCAGCACATTCCAGCTAATTGAGAAAGAAGGAAAACATTCGAAATTTTACAGACAGCAAGTCAGAAGAGAACTGGCTTCTAAATCCCCCACCCGTGGCGTTCTCTCGCCGCACTGCTCTGGCTCCGTCTAGACAGATTATTTCAGCAAACTTTTGGAACTCGATAGCTCCCCGTTTGAAGGGAAAGATGATAAACAGCGAGAAATTTGTCTGGCTTTTTTTTTTTTTATTAGTCTATGGAAGATGCTTTTGCCGAGAAACCTGGAGTTCTGAAGAATCGATAAATCTGCTCCGCGGGAGGGATTTTGCCGGAGTTGCTCCGGGCCGGTGGCACCGGGGGCCGTCCCCGGCCGCAGCATAATTCACGCCGTACAGTAGCATCTGGCTAATTGGCTTTTGAGTTAAGTAGTCCCTTACCAAGCTATTTTAATCTTGTTGATCAAGAGGCATTAAGAGGCGTCTCTGTGAGTACACACAACAGCATTTCAGGAGAATAAATTGTCCTGTTTGTAATTTATAATCATTCTCAAATAAAAATCCATTTTCCAAGACTCCGGCACCGCCGAGGAGCCGGGTGTTTGCCCACAGCACTGAGCCACCCCCTCCGTAACGCACTCAGGCAAGAAGGGAATTAACTCAGTTTTACAGCGTGTCATGAAAAAAAAAAAAAGCAACAATTACAGTAGAAATTCCGGAATACGTGCTACCTGTGAGGGAGCCCAACATGGAGGAGGAGGGTTAACACGCTGCACACACAACACCCCAATGGTCCCATCGCCGGCCCCAGCATAGCACAGATTCTCGATGAATCCCTGAGATTTGGGGGGATTTTGGCAAATACCTGTTAAGTTACAGCAGCCCAAAATAAGCCTGTTCATCTCTTGCATTCAACGGATGCCTCAGTCGTTTCTGTTTGAAAAACTAACTCTCTTGCCCTGAAACAGCCCACGGAACGCATCAGGCCAAGGTTTTAATCAAAGCCAGGCGGCTTTATTACCCAGCATCTGAAAGGAAGGAAGAGCAGAAAGGCTGACTGTAACCT
>VYZM01017476.1:6738-24863 GCA_013398915.1 Dromas ardeola | reverse complement strand
AAAAAAAAAGAGCGAAGGGTATCCAGAAACTGAAAACCACACTGTTTTAGCTGAGCTCTGACAAACATAGGCTAAAGATACCACTGCTAATTCTCATCATTTTATCATGCATCTGATAATGCTTGATATTTTTCTTAAAGCTTCCTTTCTTGGAGTCTCATGAATACAAGGCAATATGAGGTTGACTAATTTTCCCGCCCTAGTAATTTCCTGGTCATTCAACTGGCCTTTGCTTCATGTATATTATAAAATAACAGATCTATCATGTTGGTATTATAAAAATGTATAGGTATTCCATACAGCACTCAAAAATTGGTGGCTTATAATGCAGTCTCACTCGTTTAGTGGCCTGAATGTATGATCTCTGATCCACGAGGGGCTGGTCACACACCAAGGGTTAATATTTACTCAGTTCCACGGTTAATGTATTTGTCCACTTCCCCAAGAGACAACTGTAAGGAAAACACTGATCTAGTTCTCCTTTTTCTCCTGCCTGAAGGATGGAAGAGGGAAGGAAATGGATCAAGGCCTTACAAACCATCACCACAGGAATAAAAAAATTAATGTAGTGAAGAGTTTGGAAGAGAAGTTTTGCATAGTCTGTAACAATTGCATGAAAGTCGATGGCTTTACTTTATCACTAGAAAGGAAAACATTTCTGAAGCTTTTCATACTGACTTGTCTCTAGAACATACATTAGTTCTTAAAATATATTGTCACTGAACTTTTTTTTTTAAGTCGTATTACTGAAAATTCGCTTCAGAAGTTCATTTCACTAGCTCTTTCAGACAACCTGGTAGTATTAGATGGTAGAATATCTGTGTATGTTCATCCTAAGATGTCAGCACTACCAGTAGAAATAGTTGTTTGGGATGTTAAAGTGGTGATACTGTAACAGTGACAACTTCAGAGCTCTCTAATGTGAAACCAAGTCTTTTAACTGCTAATCTCTTGAATCAATATGTGTTGCATCGATTCCCTCCATTCTAGAGTAACTCAAGAGTGTGTACATGTTCATCAATCCCTCCTTGTCACCTCTGCTCTCACTCTCCATATGTTATATAGGGAATGAAGCACATTAAAAATGTTTCATTTCTAGTCCATAGAACATTTTGTCATTATATTCTCTCAACAGCTCTGGTTTTCTTGTTCCGAGGCACTGCATTTTTCATTTTTCTTGTTTCCTTGACAAGAAAAGTAATACAAAGTTTTTCCAAAATGAACAATTAGAACCACACTTCAGTCCTTTGAACTACTATATAAAGGTTTGTGGTTGAGTTGCCTATATATTCCTCTTGTCTGCAAGTACTTACAGGGCCTTCTTGGCATTCTGAAGTTTGAAGCTTTGTATTATATTGCATGTATCATCCTGCAGAAGACGCTTTAAGTCACGTATGGCTTTTTATGTATCCAAATCCAAGGCCATCCAGAATTTCTATTCTTTTTCTTCTAGTATAGTGCAATTCTGTATCAAAAACTGCAGGAAAAAACTTATCATAATCCTATTTAAAATTATCCCATAAACTATTGAAAGCCATTAATTTGCGACAAAATATTGAAAACTAAACCAAAACTGCATGCTAAATCCCTGAATCTTTACTTATGGTCATGTAGTTTAACTAAACGCTGCTTTTCATCTGCATTCTTTTGTATGGGGCAAAAAGTAAAAGCTACTTGTCAAGTAAAAGAAAAATATGTCAGCTAGTTTTAGAGTAAGTAAATCTGAGTAGCTGTTTCTCGGTCAAATATGCTGCCTTTTCTTTACTCTATAGTACATCCGAGAGAACTCAGATTTCAAGTTTAAGAATGTGTAGAAAGGTTATGTTTGTCCTACTTTTAACAGATAAAAAAATTGGAGGACATCCTGAGTGGTCCATATGACTAAATAAACTGAGTGAATAGTGATAATACATGTGATAATACACTTTCAGATTCTGACCCTTCTGTGTACGGGCAAAGGTGAAAAAACTTTCACCTTAAATGCCACGCTTCATTTTTAGCTAAGCCTGATTGTAATTTAACTGGGTTTTTTTGTATGTTTTCTAATAAAGTATTGTGTCAACCAGTGCAGGCACAGGACAGCTAAAACACAGAATATTTAAGCTGTGATTGGGTAGGCTAAATATTATCATCCAGATAACAAGTTAGGGAGTAACCACAAGTGCTCTTATGCCTGCAAATCCGAGAGGGCAGTACCCCTAAGGAGGGGGGCAATGACAAGCAGCTGGGAACAGGCTGAAGACAGAAACTTGTTGACTCCGCTTAGCTGAAACTAGAACGATGTGTCTGATTACAGCTATTGCACTTCACCTGCCCTGAAATGTTTTTTTGTCTTGGAGTCTTCAGCTGACAACTTTGCAGAACTGCTGTGGTGGCTGTGCTGCCCCCAGAAATGGCTTCTGGGATGACAAAATTTCCCTGAAGGAGGAGAGTAGCTTGTCGAACCTTTAAATTGACACACTGGTAAAGTCCCTGTTAAGGAAACATTTTTTAGTCTATATTGTTTCTGGAACTTAATGAAATCAATAAATACGAGCAATTTCATTACTTGCAGCTATTATTTATGAGGTTTAAATTCTGCCTTTTACCCACTATCCATGCCAAGGCTAATAGGAGTCCTAAGAGCACCCAAATGAGGGCAACTAAAAAAAAAAATAGCATAGCTGTAAATATGTAGGAAATATTTCCTTCTTTTTGACCTGTATCTATGCTTGCACAGGTTTTAATGTGCTTTAGAGCAATCTTGAAGCTTCTGTATTTTTTTTCTGGCTGGGAGAAGAACTCAAGAGATTGCCAGATCTCATCTCAAATAGAGATGAGATTGAGATTGCAACTCAGACTGCCTACCTATTGAGTTTGTGGTGGATTAGGAATTACCTATGCCAGCTGAATGCTCCTTCAGTCTGAGAAAGTTGTGGGCTGATTTTCTCAGTCTTGTTATCCTGATATTTTCCAGTGAGCTCAATAGTAATGAGTGCACTTGCTAAGTCATTCTGATGCTGAGAAAATTAAAAATTATTGTGTAGGAACCTGTCTTCAGGATCTTGGTTTCAAGCATGTGGGCTTTACTGTATCCTTTTTGAGAGTTTTAAAATACAATTTTCTGAAGGCTGTAGCTCACATGTTATAAAACACATTCGTGTTCACATGTAGTTCACATTATAAAACGTATAGGTATTTGACGTAGCCTTAATTACATTAAGAAACATTGGACTCCAAGCAGCCCAAATGATTTTCATGGGAATTTTTAATCTGTGATGGACTGTTCAACATTTATTATTATATCTTGTTTTCATTTTTATGTTTTCCACAACAGTGTGGCTATTGGTGTGTACATGGAGTTGGTGCAAAGTCGGATATTCAGTTTTAAGGAGAAAGGATTGGTTTTGTTTGTTCATTTGTTGGGTTGGTTGGTTTTTTTAGTTGTGGTTTTGGTTTTGTTTTTGTTTTTGTTTTTTTAAATAAATCCTGTTGTGGCCCTGTGTGAACATTTCTGGTCACAGATACCTCATCTTGTTGAGAAAGTAAAGTTGAATGTTTTGCTTGGCTTTGATAAAGCTTTGTCTAGGCAGATCCATCTGCTCTGCTCACTACAGTTAGTGTCTTCAGAAAGAGTTTTTGTCTGTGACATCCTTGTTCCAATGGAAGTGCCTGATCCTCAGGTCTGGGACTGGCCTATCTGCACCCTGACTCCCTGGCCTGTGCTGCACTCTGACATACGGAACAGGGAACCGACTGTTGTGCAAAAAGAGCTGAATTAAGTGGTAATTTGTAATTTATGGAGGATAAATTCCTTTGTACATCAAATCATGCCTATTTCACACAAACTCACCTGTTGGACCAATACATACTCTAAGTAAATCTATTGTGCCCCATTGTGGATGACAATACCATAATGACAAAGAAAATACGTTTAGGAAGTTTTCTTCTGTGGATGACATGGCTACATACAGTGACATGCAAAGGAAGCCAGAAAAATATTTGTTGAAAGAGTAGTACATTCCATGTTCTTACTGGGGATAAAGAAACAAATATACCATTTTTGGCCAACAGTTGAGAGATCAATGGACAACAAACTTAGAGATGTATTTCAAATGTGTTTTCATAGATAATGAATATGTGTGGAAATTGAACACTCAATACCTTTTTTAATGGTATTACTTAGATTTTCTCTATCTTGGTTCTCAGTAGAAGAAAGCAATTTATAATGATGCTTTAAAAGTTAAAAAAACCCTGAATTTTGGCAATATAAATGTTTTTAAATGGCTAGTCTTTTCCTCCCAAGGACATTCCCATTCGAATGTGATTTTATAGCTTTTCTCAAGACTCTTGTGTTTTCATAAACATTGATTTAGTATACTGTCCTGTTGTTTGCAAGAGTGTAGAAGAATTTCTTTTCATTTCTGATCGAATTTTGCTTTTGGACTAATTCCTTTCAGATCATGTGTTTGATACATTGTTTTAGAACTGGAAGAAAATATTGGTGGAGAAAGGCAGAGCTGAACCACCTTCTGCTTCTACAGGCGTAAAAGTCAAGAGCTATTGACCCCTCAGCCAAAGGTAAGTATAGCATTAGCTTGTCACCTACTGAAATCTGTCAACTGATTTTGGTGGATGTGGAGCGTCCTGCCATCAGGTCTCCAGTGTTCTCAAGACCTAACAAAATAAGAAGGTAAAGGAATGATTGTCTGAAGAAGAAAGTCATCAAACAACAACAAAAGAGTGTGATTTGATCCATTCAGGAAAGAAGGGCAAATATAGACAAACTTTGGCTTTGAAGGTTCTGTCTGACCTCAACAGAACTGACCTAGAGTAAACCATGCACACAGTAAGCAGATGAGTTAAAAAGCACTAACAGTGTGGAAATTCCACAGTATCAGGCATAGCAATTGTTTAGACGCACACACTGACATCTGCCACTATGCATATTTGTTTTGCACTGGCTCCTGTTGTGCTGCTTCATGCATGCATTGTATGGGGCCAGGAGGAAACAGAGTAGACAAACCACTCCTGATGTCTGTTGTCCTTCTCCTGGCAACTTTGTGGAATTACTGAAAGATGCGATGGTTCTTCATCTTACATTCCGCTCCCCCACTGCCTCGTGTATATTTTTCCCCAGTGACAAAATGCTGAATAGCTCCAAACACACATTTCCTTGTATTTTCTGACTGGATTTTTGGCTTCCAACAGTACATGGTAATTTCAGCCAAGAAGGAAAATTGTATCCTTTAGATGTGATGTTCCACTAGTAAAGAGTCAATTTTCTTTATCCAGCTGCAAATTGTTTTGGACTGTGAATTATGCAGATTGTGCAATAAAGGCATATAACACTCATGTCACATGTCCCTAGAAAATAGATCTGTTTTATAGGGATATAACTCAGTTTGAATGTGGTCCTTGGTATTCTTCACTGGTCTCTACAAATTCATTAGTATTTAAATTTATGTTAATTTCATCAAGGTGTGAAAAGATCTTTTTTTGCATATACATGAACCAACGATATTACTATTCAACCAGCTATTTTCCTTTTTTTACCCTGGAGAAGCTTGTTCTATGTTAACAGAAAGAGAAAAAGGGAGATTATAAAAGCCCATTTTTGAAAACTCCGGCAAGGTAGCCACTGAACCTGTTTTTAAAGAAGCTATTCAGTATTCTCGTTCCTGGTCTGAGTGAAAATTTTGAATGGTATCTCCATGGCATGCTACACTTCCAGAACATATATACATGACAGAGAACTATCAGTTAGCACATGTGTATTACTCTATAAGGTTACCATCCTGGGACATTACAGTGTTTTACTATAACTATGAAGATTCTATACAAAGGCAACTGTGTTGGTAGAACATATAAATGTTTATTACATTTCAGAGTTCAATAAATAGTGGGTCTCAAATTTTTTAAGGTCCATATTTTCTTCAGAAGTGACAATGCAAATTAAAATTTTTGGAGAAAGCAGCTCACACCTTTAATCAGGAAACAGCTATGATTTCTTGTTAAAACTACTGTCAATCCAAAATAATCTTAGGAAACATTTTTAAGAGGCCAGATATAACTACTGTTACTCCCTTTGAATGTTGTCTTCTATTTAATTCCATTTCTGGAATAAGGTACTATTTCTGCTGGGCCAAAATAATCATCCTCATATATGGAATTAGTATTTATGAACTATATCCTTTTATTGATTGAATGAAAACAAAAGGTATAACAAAAGGCATTTCCAAAGACCTTTTAAGTGGCTCAACAAAGCACATAATACAGGCCTTGTCTTACATGTCTGTGATGATACAGTTTAATAGTGTTATAAGGCTATGGTGGTGTGTAGTTGTCATGATGGTAGATTGTGCTGGTCTGTATAGATTTACTGTCATTCTTTGGGCTTTTCATACATGACAGAGGTTGTCTGAAGCACAGCAGGAACATGAAGCTTGCAGGGGTTAAGTGTTACTTGCCTCCTGGCTCGCTACATAGTCCTCTCTGCACACATACAGAGATGAGGTGCAGGGTACATCCGTCACTGGGCCGATGACATGATGGATTACTCGTGTCATTGTCAGTACAGTCAAAATCACTCTGCTGCCGATAAGGTGGTCCCTTTTCTTTACTCTGTTTGAGTGAAGCTATTTTTCCCTCTGGTTTTAAAACTGTAGCTCTCACAAACCTCCCTTAAATCAAAGATGGAAAAGGCTATTTTTAATTTTACAAAAGTAGCTTTGGGCCATAGGAGACAAATTCCTTTGAAAATTACTTTCAAAAGGGACAGATGCATTTTAAATATTTTACATTACTTCATCTCTTCCGATCCTGAAAATAAAATACTTTAAGAGAGACACTGGCTGTGTTCCTCAACTCATTCTTCCTCGCGATTTATCAGAGAGACAGGCTCGGGTTTGAATTGCTGGCATCGCTTCCTGATTCTTCTTCTGTGTAGGGTACACGTGAAAAGAGACAGCTATATTTGTAGTAGCACTGGAGGAGAATAAAGCGCTGGAAATATTTGGAGGGGAGCTTTGCGAGAGCAGGGCAATGCCAATAAAAAATTCAGCAGGGGCCCTAATGCTGCCCGGCTCTGAGTGAGTCACAAACTCTTCTGCGTGCAGGGCTTGGTGCTGCAGCCTTTCCCCCATGCCAGCTGGTTCAGTAAAACCTAAAGGGGATGATCTGGGGAACAGACAGTAAATACAGCTCGTACAGGGGTACTGAAATCTCGGCTGCAGAAGAGGAGTGCTGAGCGTAGCAACTATTTTCCTGGAAAACTGCTGTCACCGAGAATTCAGTGACAGTTGTTGCCACAGCCTTCCCTGACACAAAGTTTTGCTCCATAATGCCTTTCCCACCCTATCCCCGCAAGCCTAAAGGTGGGATTAAGGTTTGAACTCGCTCTTTACTGAAGTTGTGTAAGAGATAAAGACAATCCACAAACAGGCAAACATGTTTGGCAGGCAAGTGTGAAAGAGCCTTGCTGGGCCTCTGATACCACTCGAGCACCGCTTCTGTCCCATGATGGATATTATGAGGCTTTCGTGGCACACAGGGGTGCTGCTCCGTGCACAATGGCATGGTGACAACTCAGCCTAATTGTTTCTTATATTCTGATCCTGAAGTCAAAAGTTTCACTGGAGAAATTGTGCTTGGGAGAAGGAAATCGTAGTCACTGTCTGCTTACTGGGTACAGAAAAGAGTTGGGGTGAAGCGTGTGCAGGCATATGTGGAACTGCAATAATCTTTTTTATTATTCAAACCTTTTTGAAGCCTGTGCTCTTAACCTGAAATATATAGCATAATTTCCATCCCACGGTAGATTCCATTTTGTTTGTACTTTCATTCCAGTTTGTGTGCATCTATGTGCATACACAAAGTGTAAACATAGTGTGTTGTCTGTATCTATCGTCTTTGCAAATAATCACAGAGGAGTACAAAAATTTACTGAATTATTTCTCTCTTAAAACCAGAAATTCTTTCAAAAACACATTTGCCTAGGAATAGGAAGATCTTCCTACAGAAGCTACATGGCAGCTGACTGATTTAAAGAAAAACAAAACAACCGAAAGCTTGTGTATGCATATCAAGAGCACAAAAGATACATACCCTCCCATACGTACACACCCATGTATGCTGATACATCTAAATAGCTTTGTTTTGAAGTTTTAATCAGATTTAAATGGAAAGTTATTGAAGAGAACTGTGTGGTCTGAATTTTAATCCCTGAACCCACCAGCTTCTTTTTTATTGCATGTGGTGTGGCCTTGAATTGCAGAATGTTTTAAACATACATAATGAGCTCAATGTCAAACTGTTGAGCCTTTTGTCTTTAACAATAAGCACTTAGCTCAACTAAATGAATAGAAATTGCTTTAGTGAATTACAAAAGCCAAGGTTTTACAGTGCACTAATACTGACATTAATTAATGTAGACATTGTCATATTTTACAAGTATACGGGATTAAAATCAAACGTTAAAAAAATGTAACATACATCACTAAACAGCCCAAATTTCAGCAGTCATAGATGCTGGATAAAAATACTTCCTCTACCATGAGTAATATTTTTTTTTCTGATTTGGTCGCATTTACTTAGGCTACACTTAGAACATATACGGTACTGGTTGAATGGCAAGAATGGGAAAGAAATAATGTAAACAGTATGTGTAGTTTTTCTAACTTGGAAAGAGGTTAGATCTCCAATTCATAACAGACACTTTCTCCTATCATATTTCCTAAAGGGTGTTTGTAATAGGATAACTTTTCTAACGTGAGAAAATAAGAGAACTTATTTCCTTCCCCCAAAACCAGGAGCAGTATTCAGAAATTTACAGTAAACGGCAATTCATCATTTAGAAATCCCTTCAACCTAGTACTAGTGTTGCTGCCAGAGATCTGAATGCTTTTGCCTAAATCTCTGTAATCCAATAAGCTTTTGTGTTTAGCAGCTTGTTTTGAAACTTGTATAGCACCCCAGCCTGTGTCTCCGTATGTTCGTTTGCAGGCAGGTGAGTGCCCGAGGGCCTGATTATTATTCAAGCCAGGAGGCCTTCACAGCCCCAACCAGAATGTAATTTGTAATTAACTGTCATTTACTTCTGTCTGCACTGACTTGTTGTTCAAAAGACAATGTATCTGAGCTGGTCACTAGCTTCTCTTTGTTGTGGATATGATGTCTCTCAGATCTAGTTGTATTCATAATGTTTAGAAAACCAAGTGCTTGCACTCTTGAAACCAAAGTGGGAAGGGGATTTCACTGATTTTTCCTAAATAAATTAAGTATACGCAATTAAGAATACTTGCACTGATTTTTCCTAAATAAATTAGGTATACGCAATTAAGAATACTTAGGTATGTAAAACGAAGTATTTGATGCTCTGGGATGAGTTTCTGAGCAGAATAGTTAAGTTCATGTGAGACATATTTAATTGAACTCCATTAGGGATAGAGCTTTCATGATTTGAACTTATTACAGTTGAGATCTGTAAAATGAAAGTGCATATTTAAGTTGTGGGAATTTTTCTTCACCCATTTTAAGCATTGCAACTGTATTTTCCCACTGAAGCGGGGCCACTAATGTATTCTGTGAATGTACCCATATCATGAATTTGTAATTGTCCCCATGGTAATCTTTTGTTAGCCGAAATAAACAAAAGAATAACATAATATCCACATTTATTTCTTTAAGAATTGTGCTTCGAATTATTATTGACATCATTTTAATTCACAAACAGTAAAAGAAAAATAAAATAAATCTTTTTCTGTTTAAACTCTGTTTCATGCACTCGTCTGTGAGAAAGCAGGCACGACATCGTGCAACAATAGGTATCCGCGCAAAAAGCCACTTTAAAAACAGGTTAAACTTATCTAATTCTGACTTTTAGCTCAGCCTAAAACCACTGTGCTGCTATTTTGCCAGAACAGAACTTTCGTCCCGCTTCATTGCTTTTGTCGCTGCTGCTGTTGTTGCTGTTGATGTTTTCTTCTTCCACCTTCACAGGTGCCATTGCTGTCCCTCGCCTGGGCAGCCGAGGTGAGGGACTCCGGGGACAGCGGCACCAGGAGACCCCCGGGGCTGATCCCAAGCCCTGGCCTGTCCACACCTACGGGTAAAAGGAGCATCTCCCCATGGCTCAGCACAGCTCTTGGCCTGCTCTGCCTTTCCCAGCACTACCACGTCAGATTGCATATTCTGGGCGGTATATGCTGGTCAAGGGGGTGCATAAAAAGCCTCAATGGCATTCTTTTGTCGCACTTAAAAGGGGGGGTGGTTGAAAGAATAGAAAGAGAAGAAAGAGCGATGTCTATAGGAACAGCTTTCCCCCCACGGTGATTTGCATAAAGTTGGATTAAATAGCGCTTCAAGCCCCAAAAGGCTGATTACTTACACTGGGCCTTATTAATTATTTCCTTCTTTATTTGAAACAATTACAGGGAGAAAACAAACACCGCATCGCTATCTCTTTAAGACCGGGGAGCAATAAAAGCGTGAGACCCCGAAGAAAGCCTGCTTTTTGTGGAGTGTTTTCTGTTCTCGCCAGCCACGTCGGGGCTAGCAATTCCCATGTGTTATCAAAAGAGACAAGAAGCAGCAGGCTTTAGCACCTAGCTGAGCGGGATTGCTACATGCCACTCTAAGTGCGATTAAGCTTCCTTTAGTGCACCAGTGACATCACTGATGGCTCAAAGCTGCAGCTACTCAAGAGTATTAGAATGCATTTCATGCTTGGCTTACTCAAAACTGCAGAGCTAAAATTTACACCTTATTTGATGTTCTTCTCCCTGCTGTTAATTGGTAAAGGGATCTCTGACCCTTTTGATCTCTGCTACAATCCTCTAAATGCCCAGGTCTGCTAAACTGTTCAGCAGGAGATGCTCAGCAGTTGCCCAGTAATGTGAAGTCTTTTTTTGGCTTTCTTGCCTTTGGTTTACATCCAAGTTGCACAGAAATAAGAGATGACAGTTGTTATAGATATGCTGGTTTAATTACTTGTCAGCTTATAGCTGATATCTCGGCTAGCCAACGTGGAAGCTTAACTTTCTTCTAGTAGCTTAAAGCATGACCAACTGCTAGTGCTTTAGTATTTAGCCATAAAACTCTGGATACATTTAAGATAAAAAATAAAATAGAGGAACAGCCTTTTTGATTTACTTGCAAAAGTGATCAGCTTTTGGTGCTCTTGATTTCATGTAGATCTTAGGCAACGTAAAATTATTTGGTCGTATTGACATCTAAGTGGATATCGGGCTTGTTTTAATTCCAATTTATAATTGCATGGGGAACACTGAATACACTTTTCCCCTGCTACCTTTTAAATGAGAGACTTAAAGTCTTTATGAGAATAAAGGAGAGGTGTATTGTGTTGACTCGACTACAAATATTACTGTATAAAGTTTTACCAGCTTTCCTTGAAGAAGCATCCCTTCGAAAGGAGCCTAGCGCATATAATCTTAATGTATATGTGATTAAAAGTGATTAGCATGCACACACCTCTGCATATGGCTGAATTAATTGCACAGAATACTGTGAATTTTAATGGAGGTGACGGTAGCCATTAAGCACCTTTGAAGAATTTGCTTAGCAGAGAACAAATGAGGAATGCCGTAATAATTGTTGCCTATAGGTGAAGGCTGGCTAAAAACGTGACCCCACGGTTGAGACACCACACTCTCCCCCTCCAAACCCTGTCAGAGGTTTTTAGTGTTTATCCCAGGCTTTGTTATCCACCAAGATACATAGTTTCCATTGAAGTGAAACAGATTATTGGTTACTATAGTTTCCCTATTGCTCAATTCAGTGCTGTGAAAAGCCAGGCACAATAGGTTTAAAAGTCCAGTTAGGACAAATAAATCCATGTTGTGAAGAATGGGAGAGAAGATACCTGTTCTTCTGTCTTTGATGTATTCTTTATTTTGTAGGATAGAAGGGGAATTAGTGGAGGGTTAATTGTTCGGTGCTTAGAGCTCTGTCTTTCCAGTTTACTGCAGAGTGAAATATAGTGCTATAAAGACAAAGTGAATATTGTTTGACTTCTTCCCCTCCCCCCTCCTTTCCAGTTTTCAAGATGTGCAAGATACTGTAGCTGTGCGGTGGAGACAGGAATACAGATTTGCGAGTTTAATCTCTGGCATTATATTTTCCCTGAACCGAGTCGCATCCTCATAGTGTTTGCCTCCTCCCCATGCCAAATGGTAAATGGTATTTTCTTATATCCTGAGAAAATTACTCCACCCAGAATTTTGAGGTTAAGCTACAGAAAATTTACATTAAGGGAAGTGAAAATGTCAGCTTTCACCAGGATACATCAAGAACCAACCATCTGAGCACGCTGGCAAAATTAATGTATTCTAGAAGGCCAACACACAAATGTTAAGAAGGACTTGATGATACAGTGCAGATTAAAGCAGTGGCTTTTGTGCCTCTGGAAGCTATGTTTGCATTCAGCCCAGTATGACTAGGAAAAAAGTTAATTTGATTTGATAGCTGAAAAGGTCACACATTTTGTTCTGCGCCTTGCATGCTTTTCCTCTTAACTAGATTTCTCCATTTCAGCCAGAGCTCACTTCTAAGGATTTCTGCTTTGCTACAGCCCTTGTTGAATCCTGCCAAGAAACAAGTTGTGGACAGCATTCTACATGCATAATACAATAGCAAAATGGAAAACCACTGAAGTCAAACTGTGTTCCAAGCTTATTTGGCTTCGTTTATCCTATATTTCTTATTCTTCTGTGCAAGTTCACGGGGAATAGGAAAAAGAATGGAGGGGAACAGAGTTAATCAAGCACAGCCTGCAAAATACAGCACAGGTAAACTACAGAAAAGCTTAAATATTGGCAATCTCTACCAAAAGTGCAACCTTCCTCTCTGAAGGTGTTATTTGACATTGCTGAAGGTTTCATCTTGATTACTTTCAATAAAATCCAAAGTAAGGATGACTGTCTTGGCTCACTAAGCAACAAGGTTTTATCACTAATTACAATCCTTTATTACCAGTAGTTTAATAGGTTTATGATAGGTCATAAAACAATTCAGCATGGGAGTACATAAAAGGAATAGGTTATACAGCTGTGACATCTTAATATCTATTCATTGTAATCATTTTATGATCTTCAATGGTAGTATTTTTTAAATAAGTTTGTATGCTTTTACATGGAATAGATGGCCACCAAAAATGGGAGGTGGAGGAAAACCACATAAATATAGAGTAAAATACTTAATGAGGCATTTTGAAAACTTCTAATGTCAAAAGCATGTAGACTGTATCACGCATGTGGAGTCTCATTATGGGTAATTATAATAAAATTATAAGTGCTATAATAATTCTAACCTTGAAGGCACAATAAAGGATAGTTATATTTGCCTTCCTAGCCCACACATCTGAGACGTTTTCCTCATTAATTATATTTCATGTAAGTATAATTATGTAGTGTAAGACTAAAATTCGAAAGCATTTGCTAAATCGCTGTTAATGGCAGGCTTATTCTTCAGAGCTTTAATATAACTAATTATATCTAAAGTTATAGGCTGAAATAAGAAATGGAAACAAAGTAAAATTTACACTGTATGGGATTTTTTTCCCTACTGATTGTTTTAATCTGTAATGTAATTAATGAATGGAAAGTAAGTTAGTAGAGAAAATGGATTATTGTTTGAAACTATAGTAGAAGTCAGTCCTAATTCCTCCAGTATCAGTTATTTTGACTTTGGCTTCACTGGAATCATGTTCGTCTAAAACTCTACATTTTCTGTGACACAGAACATTATATTATGAGCTTATAGGCATTTTTGGAGATGGTATGCCTATACAGGCTGTTCTAATGGTTTCTGTAGTGCATAAAATATTTGACCGTATTAAAATATCAAGTCACACTATTCATTACAGCAGGAAAACAGTGTTTTGAGATGTTGTAATACTTAATTTGCTAGGATTTGGCTTGTCGTATTTGTTCACAAGTCTATACCTTTATCCATCCACTAATGGCTACATTAGTAGCTTTGTTGCTAATACAATTATTTCAACTTTACCTTGAAAATATATGTATTCGTAATACCTCAATATAAAATAATACAATACAAAGATACAGAGTTTTTTATTCTTCACTATGAGTATTTAATTGACTATGAACAGCACTACGTATTGCAGGATAGAGAAGCAAATATATCTTCACAGAAATAAAGGAGAAGAAAAATAACTCAGAAGGTAATGGAAGTTTTTAAATAACTCAGGGTGGCTCTTGACTTTAAAAAGTAATACTTAATATTCAAGGATTATTTTTTTTTTTTTTTTTAACAAAAAAAGTTCAACCATGGAATAGCTGGAGGGGGACAATCTGAAGTTCTTTGCAATGATGAAAAATGATTTACAAGTTACTGTGACCTAGTTTTGAAGAGGGAAAATATACAGGGATTCAACATAAAATTAAAGCTATACATCTTAAAATTAAAGCTATGCATCTGTTTTCCTTCCTTTCCTTACCATAATTTATTATGCATTACTACAAAACTGTATATAGCTACAGAATGCATGTGAGAATTTAACACACCTAACATAACATAAACTTGTTTATTTTACATGTGCACACACAAACGCATACCTTTTTCTAAAGTATATATTCCCACATAAATTATATCATGATTTCAGACTTTATCAGGATCAATGATGCTTAGGGTGAGACATTCCATAAGAATATAGTAAACCATCTTTCAGTTCTTCCTTGCTGCTGGGTGTTTCATCTACTTGCACATCTGTTCCAAAGTAGATATGTAGATGCATATCACAGCTTTATACACTTTTGACATTCCAGACAATAGGACTTCTTTAAAGAGCAGTGCTTTGAAGTACTTTATAATGGAAGAGGAATACTTCAGGCCTGATACATTTCTTCTATCCACAGGGAGGAGAGTAGGATGTAGGGGGAAAAAAAACAGAGCAAAGTCCAGAGAACGGACTACATTTGTTTTGTTATCCGTGTAGATGCTACAATCATCTATTCCTGTGTTGTATTAAAGCACCAAGTTTTAATTGAGGTTATAACCTAGAAAACAGTGGAAGCAAGACTAACAGGGAGAAGAACCTAAGATTTAAGCACCCTAAATATTTGTTCACTTGTTTGCAAGGACTGCTTCATCTTTTCTAGATGGAAATTATATCTGGTTCATTCAATGGATAAGAAAAAGGATATTTTTCTGTCAGAAATCCCTTTCTTTTTATGCTGTCTTGGTCAAGTTGCAATTCATAGAGCTGTTAGAAAACTGTGGTCCTCTGGACTTAAAATACAAGGGGCTGCAGAAAAACAGAAGGAATCTTGCCATTGCAGAAAACTCTCCCTGTTGTTGTCCTTAGCCCCTTGTCCTTCCAGCTACACACTGCTGCAGGACTAGTCTATTTAGGTGGGATTTGTGAGAGAGGATTTGAGGAGTTGTACTGAGGTACAGAGCTGGTGTTGTAGTGTTTGGATTTACGTCAAGGCTTCCTATGGGATTAGTTAATAGCTTCAGCTGATACAGTGTTTGTAATTTAACTACAGTATTTGGAATGCCAGGCACCTATCTTTTTGTATATGTTTTATAAACTAAAAGAATAACAATGTCAGTTATGCACCCATGTCCCGGTTATGCATTTAAATAGGAAGATCTTATTGTGCCTATCAGTCTCTCTTTGCACAGAATGCAATTATTAAATTGTTGTTATTCTGTTCCTGATAAAATGAATAATTTCCCTAAGCAAATAGTCAGTAATAAGTGAAATGGCTTCAATTACTTTGATGCCATAGTGACAATTGCTTTTCTTTTCTTTTTGGATGTTCTCATTACTAAGGGTCTTTCTACGAGGACAAGTTAGGGGCTGTTGCTAATAGGGCATGTTGCTAATAAAATCTTTTCCATTCTTTCTTCTCATTTTACATCCTACTTTGGGCAATGTTTTAACAGAGGTTTTGTGGAAGCAGAGTATCACAGTATGGTACTATCTTTTGCTTTCTGGGTCCCATTTTTATTTGCTTTTGACTGCTTTGCACGTCCTGTACTAAAGGATAAAGCCACGGGAGGATTCAGGTGTGATAAAAGTTAAGTGTTGCCATACATTAGATCCAGTGAATAATGTTAAGCACCTACAAATTAATCAAAGCAGCACCTAACTTTTCAGTGCCTGGCCCTCAGACAACAATTAAAACCCAATGTTCCTAATATCCCTCTAAAGGGTATGGGCTGATTGGCAAGTAATCCTGAACACCCACATGTGGAGTGAGGAGCCAGCTGAAGCAGCTGATAAGAAACATAATGTGATGCTCGAGTCTGATATCTCAAGCTGTTTCTCTCTAGAGTTTATCTGAGGGAAGACAGCAGAATGGCACTGTCCTTAGGATATCTATGTTTTGGACGTCCCTCTTGAGCATTGCTGAACTCATGTAGTCTTCCACTGAGATGGACAAGGCTACCTCTTTTCAAAATGTCATTGTCAAGATGATAGGACTGCTATTAATATATTTATTACATTCATTGCTATTTAAAAGCAAGTGTGCTGAGCTTAATTTTACTTGGAGGGAATCACCTTGTTTTAATGTAACTGGAATGAATTTTCACCTGTGAGGCATAAACTGTCAGAGCTCTTTCATGTCACAAATTCTTTCACTTTTGAGAGAAATGAAGGAATCTTCCTTCACTCCGAGAGGAACTAATGCAACAAGAATATTCAAGTCCAGTCACTTAATGGTTTTATTTAACAATTACTTCAGAGCTTTGCCTCTATTCTCTATTTGTTCACAAGTCCTCTTTTTCTGGAGCTCCTTTGGATTTCCTCAGACCTTTTTTCTACATGCATTAGTGTAAATAGTTTACCTGGTTAATCAAAAAGGTGTAAACTATCTTGTCCCTTAATGCTTTGTTACCACCTCCTTAAATGTTAAGGGCTTAGAAAAGTTGTCTAGCTGGTGGTATTCAACTGAGTGTTCCTATAGGGAAGCAACATCAAATGTCTGCTTGAAATCTTGTTCTTTTAACATGCACGGAGATAAGTAGAATTTGAGGTCCATGCCTTTCAAAGAAATAATGCACCTTGAAGACAATGCTAACAGTGTAAAATTATAACAGTACAAGTCTTAGCATAAAAAGTGCAGCATGGTACAATTTGTATCTTCCAGTATTAAGATTAGAAAGCATTTCACTTACCTCAAAGTCTTTCTTCATTATGTTATTCATTATCTAGTGCAAATCTACTCATCTGTCTCTGTTTTCTTGCCTTTGATTAACATAAATAACTTCATGTATGCTTTTTTAATCTTTTCATAATTTGATGCTTAACTTATTTTCAGCATATGTACCTGCTCTTTACTAGAGACAGCATCCAGCATTTTAGCAGTTTAACCAAACTGGTCTCACGCAGTCAAATTGTTGTCTCATGTAGTTTCCTCCCAAGTATAGAAAATGCCCACCTGAAACATTATTTTCACGTCCTTGTCGTTAATAACAAAACTTCTGCGTTTGGAGTTGTATCAAAATAATTGCTGGAAGACAAAAAACTTTCTCTACTTCCAAGATGTAATTCACTCTAAATTTCCGCTAAAACTTCCTTTAAATAAAGGTAAAGTATCAGTAAAAGTTGTGCATGAATCAAGTTTGGATTCCAATCAAGATTTCGATTGGTTTCCTATGCAACTTGTGTCTGACTCAGTATTCAGAGTTGAAAGGAATTTTACCTTTGAAAGAAAAGTTGTAATCATCAACCTGCTTGAATATGACTACAGAATGAGATGTTCATATCTGATTTAGGGTATCAAGTTGGTCCAGATAGTGCTGGTTTGCATTAGTACTATTAAATTTTAAAATCACTCTTTAATGGATTTTTGAAGCTTATCAGCATCAGGTTTTATACACATATCAACTATTTGTACTTATTTACAATTACCCCATGAAACAATTTTCAAAACTCTATTTTCTTGTTTTGGAGTATGAAAAACCACAAAATCATTTAATTTTAACTTTTTAATTTTAAAAAATGTAATTAAACACTTTTTAGTTTTTACTGTATATTGGAATGTTGTCTGCTAGGTACTAAATAATAATCTTACTCAAATGCTTTGATTACAGAAATTTCTCATATATCCCTGAAATGTTAATTCCATACAGAACTGAGAGAAAAAGAAAAAAAA
>VYZM01017471.1:17700-30260 GCA_013398915.1 Dromas ardeola | reverse complement strand
TAGGTACATAAAAAAGTAATAAATTTTCTCTCTGGTTCTAACAATAAGTAAATGGAAAAAAAATATTACACAGGTGGGGGAAATTATTCTTGATAACTTCTTTCCACACGTATCATATATGGCAGAAATGCTGTAAAAGTCCAATTCTTAAAAGTTTACAATTGTTATCTCATCTGTTTTGTATATCTTTTGTTCTGGCCTTCTGCTTTGCAGACACGACCAACTGTAGTCACCGTATCTGAGGGTCTGGCTCTAGACTTCTCTCGTACACATTGACAGCTATACTGTAGACAGAATTCTTCAATGTCATGTTCTTGCCACACAGTTCCCAATCTGCCTTTCTGCATTCTTTCTCTCTTCTAATGGCCTTGTGAAACTGCAGCTAGAACTTTGAGAATCATTTTAACAGCTATTGCTGAAATTTTGGTGGTTTACTTTATGACGGTGTTCTTTATGCTACTAAATTTGGAGTCCTTCCTTTTTTTGCCTATAAACTGACACCAATACATGTAACATCATAGCCATGCAGAGTTATATGCTTTTTACTCCATACTAAAAATGAAAAATATTTGTAGATGCAAGCATCCCCCATTTTTTACTGGTGCAAGCTCTATTACATTGAAAATTGTCTCCTGACTCTAGGTCCCACAGCAATTGCTTGAAGTTGTAGAGTGCGGGTCCTGCTTCAAGGCTAAAGGTTCTACTAACAATAAACAGAGCAGATGCACAGTTAAAGGGTTCTAGTTAGTCCCTTTTGTTCCCTTCAGGGATGCATGCATACAGAAATACCATATGACTTTTAAGTCTTAAGGCTGTAAGAGAATAAATAAATAAATATGGTACTGACTTAAAGTAATGTGACTTCTTTTTTTTCCCCTACAAGCTAAGAACCGAAAAATCCAGCCTAGTTTGTTTTCACGGACAACATTCCAGGAGGAAGCATGCCAAATCAAAGTCATTTCAACAGTGATGACCTGAGCTAGACATCGCTACCCCACAGGTCTCAACTAAGCCACAAGTGTTTATAAGAAAGAGCACATATAAAGGCAGGGGTTTAAGAATCTACTGCTGGAGAAGCCCAAGAACTTCTTGTCTGAGAATCAAGGACTTGAGTAGCACTCAAGCACTTAAGTCCATCAACTTCAGGTAGCTGTGTCTGCTTCCTGAGTCAGAAACATCTTATGTCTATTAATAATGACAGAGAACAAGACAAACACACAGGAAGTAGCTTTGGTGCATATGAGGCTATGGTTTTCTGAAACAGAAAAAAGAGTTTCAGGCAGTGGTTAACTCAGGATTTTTATAGGTAAGTTTCTTTTCTGTCTTTTGAACAGTTTTGGACATCTGAAGTATGAAGATCACTATCTGTGCAAATACAGTACCTCTGACCTTCAGTTTGGTTGGTACTTTGAAGCAAACAAAAGTCTGCAGGACAGCAAGAGCCTGTGAACCTAAAGGGAGAGTAGAGGCGGCAGCTGAGCCTTTTTCCATCTCTATGCATGTAAGAAATGCCACCAGGAAGATATAAATTTTACTTCACATTAAAGGCAGATGCATTTTGCACTCAATACATAAATATAAACAAAAAAGAAACTAAACAAATAATTGCCAGTGCTCTAAGTAAATTCACAGTAAGACACTGAGCCTGATTATTGGTGTCAGCGATAGAATTTCCCATGCCTTTAATCATACAGTCCCTTGCAAAGTAAACTCAAACATATGACAGCTGAGTCACCAGTTATCTAAGTTCATTGAAGATTTAATAATTATCCATTTTTATTTGCTTATTTAAAAGCAAAAATTATGGAGATAGGTCTATTTTCACAGTATGGTGTGCAGTTTTGCTACTGAAAAATGAATTCTAATGGAAGCATTGAAAATTATTATGGAGGTTAAGAAAAACCTTTCAAATGTACGAAACACTTTGTATGCTTATGTTTTCCACATTCTGCTTTTAATAAACTCCTTAACATATTAAGTGCTGTCTAATGAAATAGGGCTGGATTCTGATCTCAAGCTGAGTTTTATGGTAGTATCATTCAATTGACTGGAGTTAATTCTGAGTTGCACTGATGTCAAGATAGGAAATGAGCCCACTATATGTAATGATATGGCAATTATAAGAAGTGAAAGATCAGATCCAAAAATTGTTATGTAAAGTGGTAAAGTGATAAAGTTTTCCTCCAGCTTAAACAGCACTGAAAGGAGGAAACAGCCCTGCATTTGTGCGGCAGTATCTTTTCCTTCCTGCTGTTTTACAGCATTATTATCATTAAGAAGTTTAAGTTTAGTTCTGGAACCTGTCACTATTTCACTGTAATGTTTTATAGTTTATCACGAATAAAAGTAGCTTAGAAGGTTTTGTGTTTTTTTTTTTTTCCCTTGTGTGTGAATGAGATTTCATTGTTTTTCTTGGTTATACACTTTCCTTTTTTTTTTGAGAGAGAAGTTGTCCTCTCTTTATCTTTTTCTTTTCCTTGCATAGCTCCCATCTCAGAAAATATATGATTTTTTTTTTTTTGATAGTGAACTCTCAATTGGGCAGAGAACAGAAAAAAACACTTCAATATTTTCTTTAACAAAAGCTTTCCTTATCTCCATCAGTTCCCCTCTGCCTGTTCTGAGTCACTGAACTCAAGAAATGAAAAGATCTTATTTTTCTCACATGAAGTTTTCTCAGACTCACAAGTTAGAGAGTTTCTCTATCACTAGCAGCTTCTATGTACTAAAGAAAGCACTTCCAGATTTGTCTCCTGGTTCATTCACTCTCTCCAAGACATCTTGCAGGAATAGCTGTATCATCCAGGAAGATGTCTTGTCCAAGCTGATCTTTGGCAAACTGTGCCACTACTATGAATGCAAATCAGAATGCTCTGCTCTAACTGTGAATTCAGTCAGGTTCCTTGAAACAGCCCTTAATTGGTGTAATAGCTTAATGTCTAGTTATTCCATATGAGAAAAGATAAAAAGCCTTGACTTTGGCTAAGTGCTGTGTGTTTTCTAAGTTAGATCTTGAATCATTTCAGGACTTGTGGAGGAAGGAAATATTAGAAAGGCTAAAATGGCATATTTATGTGCCAGGTAGAAAAGTACTGCATTGCCAACAAAGCCTGATCACATGGACTTCTCTAACACTGGGAGTTTTCCTTTTTGGGGCAGGCCAGATGTAGTTTGCAGTATGAGTATGTGGCAGTCTCCCACCCGATCTTACTGGTATTCTAATTTTGTTTCCAAAGAAAAGATGTCTGGGCTCGACATGTCTAATGGATGTGACTTCATCTTACCGCCATTTCCAGAGCAATTTTCTATAATAATTAGAAATTACTAGTACTGGAGATGTCAAACTTACTGAGAGCAATATAGAATGTATAAAGCGTATCCAACATCTCTAGGTTAATTTCTAGAATTCCACTGTTTATCTCTATTTTTCACCATTTGTCTACAAAACAGACTACCGATTGCTCTTTTGTTCCTTCTCTTTGTTTTTAGCAGTTGAGACAAATAGAATCAGTGCTTATCATTTCTTTTCCTCCAGGTAGCTCTGCTGTTTGAATCACCATTGAAAATAATTAGAGTATGAACCTTAAGATACAAAAGGAGAAGGGAAAGAGCCCTTTGCCTCTGTGTTCTTCAGTTGGAGCCAATACATCAAGCCAAATTACTTTCTCATTTACACATGGGCAATTCCTCTGAAAATAATTTGGTGTTATGGGTGTAGCTGTGAGGGAATTTGGCACAATAGTTTGTGACAGTGATATTGCAAAAGGCTCTGAAATATTTTGGAGCCATGTAGCAGTGTCATAGTTTTTAAAGAGAAATTGAATTAATTCTCTCATACTGCAGACTCTACTGTAGGCTTTAGATGGTACTTTAAGTTCAGGACCAATTCTGTATGGTCTATATAGTCCTGTACAATATGATAGCAGGGAAAAAAAAATCTGCTATCAGGACCTGAGGTTTCACAATACATTTTTTAGAAAATAGTAGCCATCTGTAGTGCACTGTAGGGTTTCACATGATTAACAGATACATGTGGCTACTAGGTTGTTACTTATTTCAGCATTCACCTAATTAAAGTACAACAGATTTCAGAATGCCTTTTGCCTGTGTTTGTAACAGCCCACGGTACGCGGAATTCACAGGACCTCCTTGAACAAGGATGCATTGTAAATCTTAGATTGCAGTCTCCGCTTAAATAAAGTGAAATGAATTGCAATGTTACAAGGCTGCAGTATGTCACAGAATATAGATGAAAATAGATCGGAACAAATTAAGCATTGACATTAATTTTTTAATTTTCCAAGTTTTTGTTGCACAAATATGCTATGTGATCATGTGCCCTGCAATAATAGGAGGAGGATAAGGAGGTTCTCCACAGTGGAGCAGCTATTCCCAAAGGGGCTGCAGTCTGTGGAGAGTGAGAAGAAGCAGCAACAGAGAAAAACTGCTACGTCCTGACTGCAACCTCTCCTTGAGCTGCCCATTGCCTCACTGAAGGGACTGAGTGTAACCTTTGCTGATAACAAGGAGGGAGGAGAAGTGTCTGGAGTGGAGTCAAGCCTGGGGAGGGAGGAGAGGTGTGTTCTCCCTTAGTGTTTGTAATGTTCGTTTCCTGTTTTTCTTTCCCAAGAGCTGAATTGGTAATTGAATACTTACATTAATTGGCAATACATTACGTTAAATTCCCCAAGTAGGGTCTGTTTTGCTCATGACAGTAACTGGTAAGTGATCTCCCTGTCTTTATTTCAACCCACAATTCTTGCTGTCTTGTCTTTCTCTGCTGTGAAGAAGGAGAGAGAGAGAGAGTGGCTGTCTGGATGCTTGGCTGTCAGCCACCATTTTATGCTTTGGAGTGCCTCCCTAATTTTATAATTCTTCATCGTTGAGATTACAGAACAGTTTCTCTCCCTTTCGAGGTCCCTCTCTAAACAAGTTTGTTCAGAACCAAAAAGTGGGGGAAAATTGTGCCTATTGATGGACACTAGTTTTCTAACTGAGATCCAAAGTGATGATCATGCTCTCTGAAGGGCTGACAAGCAACACACACCACCTAACTTACCTTTCAGTTGCACGTCCCAGTCATGACACACAAAACCAGCGTCAAGGTGGCACTAACATTGTGTTCCAGCTGTGGACAGTTATTATTTTCAAAGCTTCCTGGTATACTGTGACTCATTCACAAAAAAACTACAAAGTATATAATAACTACAAAGTTCACCTTGTGTTTAATTGTTATATTGTTAATTCTATCCAGATTTATTTTCATTTTATTATTTTTTTTTCTTTTTAATGACATCTTCCAGTTAAATGAACGTGCAGTTATTATAATCGCAGAGAATGGCAGAAGACAGAGAAATGCTGAAGGTTGTTCACTGGGAATCAGAGTTAGTCATTTTTTGAAGGTTTGTAGAACAGACTATCACAAGCCCTAGCTTTCTCAGATATTCATAGCTGGACAGAGGTAGGGATTAGGGGCATCAAATAGACTTAGAAACACAAATTCTATTAACTTCCATGGAGTTTAAGCCCCAAACAGCCTTCAGCATACATTATTCAATGGTCTGAGGGGCAGAGATTGCTGCTGGCCACATCACTGATGTGCCTATGTAGTAATAATAATATCCTGCAAGTCAGGATACATTAGCTTGGGTGTGGCAGGTCACTAATTGCTATACTGCTTTCAGATCTAAACTGGCTACCCTGTAAAGCACATTGCCACATGGATGTAACTGGATTAGCTTTCTTTGTCAAGCTGAATTATATATGATGTAGCCTTCTGAAAATAGGATTTAAGGAATTGTTAAGAATGTTACATTATTTTATTCATGCTTTTTACAAAACAAAATTTTGCCTTAAATGACCATAAATGCCTTTTAACTTGAATTCATTGGTAGGCAGCCATTTCCAAGATAATTAAGAGATTGGAGGTCTACCCCTTTTTATACAGCTTGGAAATAGTATTTAGACCTGAAATTTGCGTTCTCCTCCACTCTCTCCCCTTCTCCACTCTCTCCCTGTCTCCAGCCTCACTCTCTGCAGAGTTTTACAGAGTTCTAAAAGCTGAAGAGGTAACCCCCAAGAGAAGATAGTCCATAGCAGGTGTGTGTTGTCTAATATTAGACAGGAAGACTTCCTGTGGTGGGTTAGCTTTGGCAAACAGCCAAAAGCCCACCCAGACACTTACTCAATCTCCCTCCTCAGCAGGACACGGGGAGAAAATAGGATGAAAACCTCATGGGTTGATATAAAGACAGGGATGTTGCTTTTCACTTACTATTGCAGGCGAGACAGATTTAACTTGGGGAAAATTAACTTTAATTTATTATCAATTAAAATAGATTCAGCTGTGTCCTGCAACTGGTCCACTGGAGCTGTCTGGAACTGGCTGTGTCCAACATGAGGCAGTCCCAGTCTCTCCTCACAGAGAACCCTGCACCCCCCACCAGCACCTGGGCACCACCACCTAATGCACTGTAAGTAGTTTGTAAGTACATAATGTTGTTCCAGTGCCTCTGTCCAATCCTTTGATGCCAAATTCCCTGACCAGCCTCAATGCTTTCAACATGAAATGCACTCAGGAGTGCCCTGAGAACAAAGCTCAGTTGAAAAGCTAAGGGGAAACTCTGATGGACAAGCCTGGTCCAGACAGCACGAGCTGACCCTTCCACAGCATTTTATGTAGTCCAGATACAGTGCGCAGTCTTCTTATTTACTGCTCTGACTACCTTAGCACACCAGCAGCAAGATATATGCCTAAAAGAGCCTCCTGGCACCCCACATGCATCCCATGCCAGATTCATACTATGAAAGGATAATGCAGAAAGCTGTAATGAAAGCATGATGCCACCTCATCCCCTCAATGACTAGTAGAGAACACCATGGGTGGACTAGAACAGCTGGCAGCATTCCAAAGCCTCCCTTGTCCCCAGTTTCTTCACTTTCACAGAAAACACCTTCCTTTGGATCCTGCCCACAGCTCAGGCTGGCCATGTCAAAGCCTGGGATAATAGGGCGTATCTTGCTGTCCCTTTTTCTTCACTTACAGGTACACAGAGTTGTTTAGTTCTTTGAAATGTGCTTGAATGGGTGGCCATTCAGAGTAACCCAAGAAAACCCTTCCTGTTGTACCATCCTCATGACAGCAATTACTGAAAAATTATACAGGAATGCATGCTTAGTTCCTGCAGTCTTTCACGCAGACTCCTGAAACATGAATGAGATAAATATCCTTCCAGAAAAAAGGCTGAGAAAGAACAAACCTGCAATCTTAATTATGTTGTCTGGACCAGGCACAAGGGTGCCTTGATTATTGATTATGCTTCTGTATTGATTTCTCACAAGGTGTGACAATTCAGTTTACAAAAAAAATGTTTATATTTTCTTCTTTTTTATAAAGTATTATGTATTCAATGTACAAAGCATGTCTTTAATAGAAAAAATTGGTATAACTTACTATTCACTTCCTCTGTAAAACGTCAGCTAGGTATCTAAGACACTGCAGTTTGATCAGTACAAAGGAACTGGATATCCCAAGTGTAACTTTTGGCATGAACATTTTAGTTACCTTCCTTCAAATTATGTAAAGTCTTATTTATAAAGAAATGGAAACAACAGCTAGGCATATGCACTCTTTTATCATATTTTGTGTGTCCTGTTCTCAAATTAAAGCCCTACAGTTTAAATGTTAACATTTTGTCCCCTGACAGCGTTCACAATGTAACTGTATACTCACAAACCTTACATACTGAGCTCATATCAAATGCATTCCTGATTGGATGGTCTTTCCAGCCTTTCTGCCTTTCCTGCCACAGTAAGTGTGACATTGACATCTCCTAAAAAATTTTTAAATCAATGGGTTATGGTTCCATTATCTGATTACAAGAAACAATATAAGAAGAATATGATTTCATTTCCACTATGTTTTGGTAAAGGCTAGTACCTGTGTTGATTCTTTTTGTCAAAGGTTCTGGACATGAATCCTTCATTTCATAGGTTCTTTCCTTCCCCTGAAGTCTCATTTTGGATTTTACAATTCCAGATATGCTTCAATTATTCTGTTCCCCTTACCCTACATGCAGGGGATGGTTATGGATGCTGTGGCTAATTAACAATCTAAGTGCACAAATGTCTCCTTGAAAACAAGATCTGGCACTAGACTAAATGAACATTCTGATTGCTCATTAAATGCAGTAGTTTCTCTGCAAGTCGGGTAATACTAACAAGGCACTAATTTTTTTTACCTCCTGTTTTCTCCGCCCTCACCATTTTTGTAAGCAAATTTCTCTCCTTTTCCTCAAAAAATGCATTAAGGTAGCTTTATTTTTCTCAGTGTGTTATCCTGATACACCCTCTCTAATTCTGTACCTTCACTGCACTGCAATGGTCATGCAGAGCCAAGGACTGTGGAAGCACACGCTTTCCAAGGACTTCTTAGCGACGCTGCCTTGGCTCACAGACAGAGCATGTTCATTTAGCATTTCAGGTGACAGGCTGTCCCAGGATAAACAGGTAATAGACTCAGTCTTACAGCGTATCATAGGGTAGATACAAGTTCCCTTACTCTTAATTTGCTACTCTTCACAAATCTAATAAAGTTTTGTCTCAAGGGGACACCTTTAAGATGGAGCTTACTGCTTTTGTTTTAGGTAAAGTTACTTTAAAAGACTTCTTTAGATTTTATACACTGAAACAGCACTGAGATATTGAGCACTTGATGGAAAACACCATACTTCCATGAAGGGTAATTTCGTTATCCCTATTTCCTTATCCCTATATAAAGCTCTGTTGCTCTTTCTTGTTGCTTGCCTGGGAACCCTTGAAAAATCTGGAGAAGTAAGAAGATAAAATTTTTAGCTCAACTACATCTCAACCTGTGTCCAGTTTAGGGAATATGTCACACCTTTGAGTACTGGTGTTCCTCATTGAAAGTCTGATTTTAATTTTGCACCTGTAGACGCTTTAACAATATGTAGTGCTATCTAACTCTTATTTTTGATTGTAACTACATAAAATGTGTCAGTAATAAAATGTGTCAGTAATATAGAAGTGATCTTACTTATACAAATATGAACTCATGATGCACAAATATGAAAATTTTGGAAATAAAAATATTGTCTGTTAATTCTATGTTACGCTCACGACACAAGGAAATCTGCCCCTTTTAACTTTGTTTGTTTTGGCCTTCATGCATCAAAGCACTTAAGTCAAAGCTTAACTGTCTTTGAAAGATGACTTACAATGTTAAGTGAAAAATGAACTTTGTAAACCCTGGGTCAAAATTTATTTTTGTATAATCTAATTGTCAGTAAACGTTATCAGAAATTAATATAGCATTATTGGGTTTTTGATATAATGAAAATTTTAGTAGAAATATTTGAAATTAGCACCATCATAATTTATAATTGAATATTTTTGCAGGAAATTCATATGCCAACAGTGGTATTGAGAAGATACTATTTTTAAAAGTATTTCTTGAAAAACACAAATGATATTATCACAAAGTAAAATTATCTGAATATATGTTTATTAACTAGTAATAATTTCTAAATAATGCTGATGTTGGTATTTTAAAACATGCTCCAACTTGTCCTTCTCTGTTCCAAGAGATTATGTTGCTTTCATCTACTGTGATTAAATTCCACTGTTTTCTTTCAACTATACTGCCTATCACATATTTTATGAAGACAAAATCTGATCAAGTACTGATGAAATTAGAAAATTCTGTCTATTCAACTTCTTTGAATTAATTGTAAAAAACTGGCTTAATATCAAACTTTCAGTAATTAAAATCCAGTCAGTAGATAAAATCACTCTTGTGCTTCCAATTTTTACACTACTTTTCTGATTTTTCAGAGTCACTGAGGTTGGGCTGAGGTAAATGCCCAGGTCAATCCCTTTTCAGAATATGACCAACTGAGCATGGGAAATGTCTCAAGAGCAGTGAAGTCATTAAAATACATTAACATTAATATAATCCTAAAAAATGGAAAATTTTCAATTATTACACTTTTCCTTTTTCACCTAGAAGAGGGTAATTAAAAGCATGAGCAAAAGTGGAAAGGTCTCTCATGTACGTATATTTTTAATGTCAGGATCTGGTCAAAACATGGTTTGAGTCTGATCAGAACATGGATAAACTTACTTTGAGTCTCTTTTGTTAGAATTTCTGCCCATCTGGAGGGACATATGCTACAGAAATATTTATCTAGCCATTCAACCTTCACTTTGACCGGGGTTTAAAATAAACTTGCTAACAAGTATTTAATTTCTTAAAGCACAGAAATCAGCAGTTTAGTTGTCACAAAAATAATTTGCTAGTCATTACTTACATAAACTCCCTCATTCATTTACTTTTTACTGTCTACACTGCCTCCATTGTAAATCAGATTATTTGGTGGGTATTTAATACTCTCTGCAGGGAAAAAGAGAATAACTAATTATTCTTGTAGTAGACCACAGAAGAAAAGGTTGCATTGGGGAAACAACACTAAACACATTTTTCCTTGAACAATACAGAGTGGATACCATCTTCTGATCTCCCTTCACTTCTAATTAAAACTAATCCCACTCTGGAAGCAAATACATACTTGCACTATGCATACAATAATAGGTATATATAGATATATATATAGGTATATATAGATATATGCATAGATATATTTATCTTCTGTAAGAGAAAAGTTACGAATAATAGGAATAATAAATAAAGAGGATTTTTTACATGTCTGAAATCCCAGCTAAAGGGATAATATTTCTGAGTAGAAGACTACACACTCTTTGCAGTCTGATTAGACAGTTGTCCTACAGTATCAACTATAGAGGAGGTAATACAGAGGACGTAATAATGTATATTGCTATAAATCTTTTTCATTGACATCAAAGTATATATGGAGACAGAAAATATGTCAGAGTGCTGCCATAAGGGCAGTGTATTTGCCCACAGACTGACCAGCTCTATCCACAGAAGCACAAATGTACCATTTGGGGCCAAATTCTCTTCAGGTGTAACAGTGATATCAGGACAGTTACTTCTTTCTAGAAGACAGCTTAACAGGTCTACCTAATATTACTTTCTCTCTTCCAGGTATTAGATTTTTTTTTAATCTATTTAAGAATAAAAATGAAAGATTATTTGTTGTGAAAAATAGCCATAGCATAGAGTAATTTAAGTGGATTTATATGGAAAACTAATCATAATTTTAAAATTAATTTCACAAAATCAAGTAAAAGCAATTTTATTTTGCTACAAGTGTATTTTAAAGCAAAGATCTACACCATATAATATGAAATACACAACCTGAGACCTGATACTCATGCTAAAACCCTAATGATTCAATTCTTACTGAATCTGTTAGATGCCTAAAGTCTAACAGGGAATCTTACACCTTTCTCTAATATATTATGACTCTGTGAATAAATTTTTTTTCCTTTTTAGGTACTTCCTTAAAATAAAAATTTTTTTTCCCGTCATACATCTTCATCAAGGCACAGTACAAATGTTCTTTTTCTTCCTAGTTCTGATAGAAAAAGGACTGTCAACAGACAACAATAAATAATCATTTAATACTCAGGAAATATATTAGCTGGACACTCTCCCTATTTCAGACGTGATTTCCTATCTATACCCATTATATGACTGATCATGATTTCTTCTCTGATGCAGAAACTTGAGATTTTACCTACCTCTTAACCACAAACTAGCAGCAGTGTAAATAGTTTGATTTCTTTTTTAAAGCGTTACTAGTGTAACACATATCTCCAGTCTCTGCAAGTGTACAGACAATGTAAGAGCAGTTCTGCACATACAAATTGTATATCTAGCCAGTAAGACAGGCTTTTTCTCACTGAAAACAGTTTAATTTTCCTGTCAATTCTTGCGTTAATAGTCACAGTTCCTATAAAATATTTATTAATTAGCTCGTTGGTTAATTAATTAATGGTTAATTAATAAACCATTAGATGGTTTGAGATGATAGTTAAATATGAGTACTGCTACAACTTAGAACTTCATTCTTAAGAATAAAACTGGTATCTATTAGATTCAGCAGATGTTTACCACAAGCAACCAAAATGAAGCATAATATGAAGTATTCACATAAGATGTATGTGTAAACTTTAATTTATACATTTTATTCTCTATGTTACCATATGAAGCAACCATGAAAATGAATTAGTAATTGCAGAGGTTGTAGAGATAATGGTTAAATGAGGAGATTTGTAGGTAGAAAACAATCCTTAATTTTTTTAACTTGGAAAAAATTAAACTTAGGCTTAGTCTTAGATGCTACTTTCCTTCTCTGAAAACCAAGTTCAAGATCCAAAATAAGGTTTCAAATGAGCAAATAATAAACATCTTACATTTCAGAATGAAAAATTACTCATTACAAATTGAGTGCGTGATTAATTTACAGCTGCTTGATCTTACTGAATCCTCTTTTCTGGAAAAGTGTGTTTCATCCCTAATATTCACTTTTCACTTAGACAATCACCCAAGTACTTTTGTGCTATTTTTGCTCCTTGACTCAAGGAAATACACTTCTAAAAATGCCAAATGCCAAATG
>VYZM01017471.1:0-17679 GCA_013398915.1 Dromas ardeola | reverse complement strand
AATGGTAATTGACAAAAACTCTTGTTGGCACACAAAGGTCATAATTTACACATGAATGATTATTTATATATAGAACAAATATTCCACTGACATTTGGGCATATAAAAGACTCATGGATTCTAAATCTGGAAAGACCTGTGTTCAAGTAAGCTGACTTTTTGTACAGTATAGGCCAATATCCCCGCATTGATATTTTTATTCAACTAGTATATATCTTAAAGGGAAAGAAAAGTCTGGTTTGTCTAAGAATGGAGAACCCATAAAAATGTTAGTGAGTTGCTCCCCTAATTAGCTACCTCACAAAAAAAAAAAAAAAGGCCTTGATTTTAATTGGAATTTGTCTAGCATCCCTTCCAGGCCTTGGACTTACAACTTTTTTCTGCCAGGCTCAAATGCTGCCCCATTTCTGTACCCGGGAAAAAAATGAATAGGTTACGGTCACATCCTTTAAATTTTTCTGTTAAGCTTAACGTATTTAGTCCACAGATGCTCATGATCAGGGTTTTAGTCCTTTTATTCTCAGTATCAAATACAAGAACAACATAAATTTCTAAGTCCTGTATGAATTGGATATATTAAAAAAATAAGCATCTTCCATAACGCTGTTGTGCCAAGGGCAAATATTCAGTTATTCAAATATTGTGACTCCTAAATCTCACTATTTTCCAGAACAGAGTATGCCACCCCACATAGCAGACCTATAAACTGATGGAGGGAGGGAGTGGGTGAGCGAGCGAGTGAGTGAGTGTGTATACATTGGTGGAATTATTTGGCTGTAGCGTTGGTTGGCTGAGTTGATTATTCGCATGCTACCGACCTCTTGTAATCAGAGTATGTTTTCTGAACGTGTTCATTCTACTGCTAGTCTAAGTAGTCCATTTGCAGCAGTGTTAGATCTTGAATAGCAAAAATTGATTCCCAAAAGGTAAGTCAATCAGTCTGATTGTTCATGCCTACAGTCACCAGGTAAAGCTTAAATTTTGTTCCTCTCCTAGAATACGTTTGAGAGGGATTTGATTAGTTATTAATAAAAGCTCCATAGAGAAATTGTGACATTCCTGCACTTCCAAATAGCAGGCACAATTTAAAACTGATGGCTAAATATGAGTGAGGAGGAAATATACCACATGGGTTTACACCAGTGACTGACTGAAGATCTCAAGTTAGGAATAGTTTTCTTACTTAGTCAGCTGGGAGAAATAGCTTTACTCAAAGAATGATTTAGCTTATTTACGATATGATTTGCATCATGGAGTTTCTTATTTCTCTGTATTCCCCAAATTCCACTTTAAAACTATTCTTAGCTGATGTTAACAAGTGTATCTGTAAGGACAATGTAATGCTTTTCAGCTATTCAGTATATGTTATGAATTCTTTCATTTCAAGGAATATGTGGAAGCACAAATATTTTTGGTAGTATTTAGGAATAAGTTGCCACATTCATGTCTGAAATACAAGAGAATGGTTTCCATGTTGAACAATAATTCCTAGGGGCTTCAATTACTAACATTTGAAAATAATCACATGCAGAAACAGACAGACTTCACTTTGGGACAATAAAACTTTTTTTTTAAATCCTTATGTGCTTTTTATAAAATATTTTACCATATTGAAGCTAAATTTTAAAATGATCTGTCAAAATTGGGACCTTTTCACCTCAAAAAAAATCAGAGAAGAATATTCATATTTAATTTTTGGAATGAAACACTTGATGTGTAGAAATTTTTTTCTCAGAAATGGAGGTTTTTCGTTAATTGGTATTTTCTTATGAAAAAGTCATAAGAAATTACTGATTGATGTAATCTGGGTTGTTCTAACATTAGTAAAAAAATATTCCCAGATCATGGTGTCAATGGAATATTTTTAAGTTGTCACTGAAATGAAAACATTATTTGTATTAAAAATCCCATTTGACTCTTACAATTGTATCCTACACTATTTTTTAAAAGGCCAGATCAACAGGGAAAAGTGATAGCATTAGTGATATGAATGGACACATCTGAATGAAACAGAAAGGATTTTGAGTATGCAAGCTCTTCTTCAAGCCCGAAGCAGAAACAAAAAATCTGATTTTTTTCACTAGCTGGGAGCACTCACATTCCAAAAAATCCACACCTCTCTCATGTTCATGAGTTTTAGTTTCCAGACGAGATAAATATTTTAAATTTTAGGTTTGTTTTGCAAGGGTTTTTTGTAGGTTTCCTTTGAGACTCTGAACTAACAGGTTAAAGAGGGGGGATTGCTTTGAAAAACATGTCTCCTAGTGACTAGTCCTATCACAGTTCCCTGAATGAGTGTGTTCTGGTACACAGCCATTGTTTTAGTGTCATCCACCCAAGCTGCAAAAGCCTGTGGATCATGGGACAAAATGTACCACATTGTGAGGTGTGCACGTGGAGAATGATTGAGATAGTTCTTCTGTGAGCAGGGTTTACTGATGGTAGCAATGGGTTTGAATTTGCAGGTTGCAGTTTTTAGACTGGAATGGTCAGTTGGTGTTTGTAGGTCTGCTTACATTTGAATGCAATGATGTGCTTGTTTTTCAGAGATTTTTTTTTTTACAATATGATCATCTTCTAGCATATTTTGTGATTATTTGTGGAAGATCTTATTTTCTTCTATTCTTGAATACTTATTACTATTACTAATATAATTACTGCAATCTTTTTAGTAGAAGGATTCTAGTAACATTTTCCACTTTCACGAATATGTATTATGGACCAGAATCCTGCTAAATCTAAGAATCTTTGTCTCATAAGAAATTCTGAGTTTTAATTTGTTTAATTAAGGTAGATACTAGCAGTCCTGAATAAGAATGAGAAGCTGAAATCTCTTGAGAAAATACTTTTTTGGAAGAAAAAAAAATAACCTAAAGGCCTTATCAAAATTCTGCACTTCAATAAAAAATTGATTTAGACTTTATTTCCTAAACAAAGTGCTCTCAAAACTTTTAATTCTGTTTTTTGCAAAACTTATATATTCTCGAGGAACATTCTAATCGTGTTGATCCAGACCTGTCGGTGAAAAATTCTTGCCTCCAATAACAGTCATCCAAATGTACACATGCATAAAGCATCATACTGGTAGTCAGAATTCAAACTACTAGTGGCTGCAGAAGAGCTAGTATCAAATCTTCAACATCTGGTATTTCTGATAGCAGTACAAATCCAAATGAATGTTTGTTACAGTGGTGTAAACTCTGGATTTTCCATATATTGCTATCTATCAGGCCCATTCAAATGCTCTGATCTTCATGTAAGGCACCAAGTCCTTGACATCTGTGATTTTTCAAAATATTACATTCTATTGGTTTATTTCATTCCACATAACCCATAAACACACATCAGCAACAGAACTCTGTTTACCACTGTGAAAACATGTCCATAAATAGCAGTGGAATCTCTGCAACCGTGAGAAGAACAAGGTGAGTGGATTTCAACTCTGAACATTAATATACCATTTTGCCTGCTTCCGTGTGCTGCCATCCGTTCCCTGCTGCACTACTAATGATAATGGTAACGACAATAGGGACTAACTGTCAGCCATTTGTATAGCCTTCATCTGTAACACAATTAATTTTTAAAATTACTTAAGAACATTTGGAAACACTAGCTTTTAGGTTCTCATCTTGAAAACAGTTTTGTTCATGGTTGGCTTTATTCACTTGTAATCCTATTGCAGTCACTGACACTACTCATGCGAATACAAATACTTGAGTGCTGCATTGCCTCCAGGAAAAGAATAGGTTTCTAGTAATGATTCTCTCTTTACACCACTTTTCTATCTTTGTGAAATCATTTTTCTCAACAGATTTTCATCATTTATAATGGAGTAAAATGAGAAGAATCTAACCCCTTGGCCAGATCGTCAGAGACACAGTTCCATTGACTTCAAAACCAATTTACTGCACCTGAGGATATGGTTCTATATATTTTTTCTCTCTAAGCCTAAGAGTTATTTATGCCTTCGGTTCTTACTTGTGAACATGAAGCGTTTCATATCGCTTGTCTTAGATGACCAGGCCAACCTTTTTCACTCCTATTTATCCTATAACATCATGAAACACATACACCAGTTTCAACTTGTTAGAAAGTATTGAGAACTTTCTCCCTTTTTGCCTGCTGAACAGAAGTATTCTGTATTTTATGATAATGCATCTATAGAATTTGGGATCCCAAAGTGATACCTGCAATTGGTCCTACTTGTAGTTCCAACTCAAGTTGCAACTCTCCCATCTTTTTTCTACCTTCACAAAACATTTTCTTTTGCCAAAATAAGATTTATAATATTGCTCTGTTTTTCCACTCTTACTAATTGGTTAACACCATACTTTATAGTTCTAATAAAAACACAGCTGCTTCCATTTTACGTGTTTGGACACTTTTTATAGGGGGAAGAAACTTAAATAAAGATGAATTGAAAGAAAGAGGAAATTAAGTTTAATTACCACCACCAGAATAAACCACTTAAAGAATTACAGCACTTCAGTATAGATTTTGTGACCACTGCAGACAATAGGAATTTTTCCACTGACTTTAACAGCATTTGGATTCGGTCCCTGAAACTCAATTACTTGTATTGCAGGAGAACGAAGGCAAGGGCAAGCTCACTTCCCTGATCAACGGTGCCTGTGGGCATTACAACACATATTAGAATATTTTTATATTATGTATGTGCTCACAGTTAGGGACACATATAGGCTTACTTTCTTTATTTGGGCTCCATAGGTACCTTTACTCCATGTTCAGAGAAAGGCAGGTGAAGCCATGATAAAATGCTTGGAAAAATATGCCTCTGACAGCATTTCCAGGACAGCCCATCCAAACACTATTGTGAGGGATGTAAAAGGGTAACAACAGGTTACTTTAAATAAATAAACCAGCTAGTTTAGCAACTGGATAGTGATACAACTTTGGAAAATTGACAACCAGCAGAAACCGGAAAACAGTTTTGCTGAACTGGGGAATGGCTGCCACAGACCACATAGGAACCAACATAAGGCTTAGATTTTGGAGTTATTTTGTCCTGTTCATGCTCTTTCCCCTCCAAAACTTCCCTATCATAACTAAATATCATCGGTGAAAAGTAAGTATTTGTCCTTATATTTTAAAATTCAGGGGAAGTTGCTACAAGCAGATGGCAAGCAGCTTTTACTGCTTTTTTTCCCTTCCTCCCTAGGGCGGAGGGAGCATTGTTGAAATACATTTGAACACTTCTACTTGAAATTAGGTAGGAAAACGTTCTTTTTGGGGAAGACGTATTTGCCTACAGTAGAGATTATAATAGTAACTTCAGGAAGAGACGAAGGGGGAGGAAACACCTTTCAGTTGTTGAAATGTTGCCAAGACCATTCTTTCTATATCTGTAACTTTGTCTCTATGAGATGTCAGTCATGATGTTCTATGGAAGAACATTAAAATGCACTTTTGATTAATTGGTGCACAAATTATTTCCCATTTGATCTGTCGGCATTAAATTTAATTCTAATGCACTTTCAATGACTCTAGGACTGTTATATGAATTTGGAATGAATTTAGCCTTTATGTTTTAATTTGCTCAGCTACCTTATCTAAATAGAATATTCTGAGGTTTGGAACAGCTGAAATACTGCTAGTAATTCTTAACTCAAGTTTAAATACTTCTGAAATCAATTTAGAGAGAAAGTAAGCTTCCTCTTTGAACAAATGTGTTTTCCTGCTTCTGATCTCTGGACAGTAAGTTAATGTTGTTGCCTCATCAATTTTTTGTAACTACAGTATGTTGTTCAGTAATATGCTCCTGAGAACACAGCTGAAACATAATTGATATTCTTTTCTGCATTTTGAAAACAGTTTCCCAAGAATATTTTGATTTAAAAATAAATGAAGGTTTGTACAGCAAGGTAAAGATGATTTACATACTGCTTTCTGCTGTAAATAGCTCATTTGGAAGTATACAAAATGGCTTGTTTTAGAAGCAGAATGTTCTTGTCTTGCAATATTGCATATATACAATCCTCCATTCAGGGCAGGGAAAACCAGTCTAGATATTCACATCACTTTCACCACAGTAAGCACTAAACACGTTATTTTCTGTCAATGAACCAAATCCTGATGTCTCGATCAGATTTTACTCCATAGTGGGCCACTCTATTACCACTTGATGAATTAGAATGTTGGATAAACTGAAGTTGCTATCTATATTTTTGTGGTTAATATTAAAAACAATGATTTAAATTTTGAAACTCTGATTACTTTTTACTCACTTTCTAGTCAAGAAAAATCCCTGCTGAAAACAAAGACCTTTTGACAAAGGCTTTCAAAGTTTTCCCATTTTAATCATCCTTTCCTGTATTTTTTCTTCCCATGTTTTATATATTTTCTGATCCATAACCTTCTTTTATAAGGACAAGATCAACGTCCTTTTTTCTAACTCTTAGTTTGCTTAGTTTATATTTAGGGGCCATTATCACTGAACACCATAGAAAATATATTTATTTATAATATGTCACATTTTGGGACAATTGTTAGAACTGGTATCTTATCCAATGCAAAAAATTAGAGAAGTCTTTTAATGACATTATACAAAAACACATTCCCATGACATCTGGGCTTATTGTTGTCTGAGTGGGTACATTTTTCATATACTTTATTATCTTATTTGCCTGAGATTTGGCAGTCATTTACATCTTAGAGGCCTTGCATAAATCTGGAGCTACCATCCATATTATCATGACCTATATTTCTAGAGATTGATTGTCCCACAATGTTTAGGTTAATGAGCAGTTCAATGCAAAGTATAGATCACATATTTGATTATGTTTCATGATGCCAATACATCACCTCTAGGAATCCCTACGCATTGCCTTAACTTCCAGAAATGATATCTGTAATATTTGCTCTTTTTAACCACAGCGACTTAGGATTCTCATTACATAGGCAAAGTATACATTGTCATGAAAATTCACCAAAAACATCACCTGTGCTCACCTGCTATGCTTATGCTTGTTACCAAGAGTCAGACTAAATGTTTATCATGGTTCTTATGTGCTTAAATAATTTCCTTATATGCAAAGTACACACATAGTGTCAATTGATACCTGTAAAAATTATTGTTAATAATCATAAGAATTTCAGGGAAATAAAACCTCTGCTAGGTTTTTAGCCTTACTCTACTATACACAATTCCATACAAAAAAGTAATTCATACAGAAAAAAGTTTATATGAATGTAATATACAAGTAAATGTTTGTGGAGATTTTAACGGGTAGCAAAATGCAAATAATATCAAGTAGAAATCAAGTAACTATTTATGAAGCAATCCCGCATAATCCTCAAATCCCTCACAGCCTTGTACTCTACTTCTTTCAAGTCTGTATGGAGCAAACAGTACTTCTTTCAAGTCAAATTAACTTATTTGGTTAGATATTATTCAAAACATATTCCATACTTTTGAAGTATTACAGACTGTATTTAACTTAAATCAAAACAAAACACTGTTTTTGCCATATATACAGGACCTTACTGAGAAGCAAAGCTTTTTAGCCAAATTGTTTCTCCACCATCAAAATTCAGTTAATGACATATGACTACAGATCACAGAAGTATTTCCATGGTTAGCACTACATCTGTACTATGCAGGCTACCTCTATATCTCTACTACAAAGATTTGGGATCAGCCCAGTGTTTTTATATGATGTTTTATGTTTATGATGTCATTCAAATCCTGAGTAAAATAAGACTTAACTTTTTCTTTTTGGCCTCTAGCTTCTGAGGCAAATAGTTTATTTTGCTCTTAGTCATGGTATGCACCATAACACTGAGCACAATATTGTTTTACTTTCATCAATTCATACATAAACACAGGAATAGTTTATAGCACATCTTACTCATATCGACAGGATAGCACCAGCAAGGACTGAACTTGTGACATCTGGCAACGTCACCCACTTAAATTAAAAGTCTTAGTTCTTTCACCCAAGACTTGAGTATACAAACTGTATGTACATTATGGTTACCATTAGTGCTGGAGAAATGTCACACTGGGAATGGTCTTTGTGTAGATATATTTCTATAGGAGTTTGGTGTACAAGCTAACTCATGAAAAACACAAAGACTCTATCCTACTGTCACAGAAAACAGATTTACTATTTGCAAAGATCTATCGCTAACCAAGGAATGCTAAAGTCACCTTTAAATCAACAGCTTTAGAGAAGTGTAAATTAAAATTTTGATGTAAAAATTATTCCAATTAATCACCATGTAATAAATAATCTATCAATCCCAAATAGTGTGTTCTAGTTTTCCTCTAATGACCCATCTCTCACTGCTTATACATAGTGTTTGACTAGGAATAAAATACTGCACTTTAAAGAAAAAACAACCATCTTCCTGATAATGACCTGACTCCTCAGGGAAAGAAAAAGATCCATATTTTTCAGAACATAAATACAAGCATCCTTCATCAAAAAGTACAGAGTTCTCGCCTAGTACAAACTCCAGCTTCTCTCTGTCTGGGCCCTCTTTCATGCACTGTTTGTTCACAAGGCTTTGGAAGTTCATAAACTCCAAGCTCAGAGACTCCTGAAGCTACTTCAGCCCCTCTTGGACTTTTTTAAAAAGTCTTTACAGTTTTGGGGAAAGAGGATTTGCCCATGCCTCTATCAGGTATCCTAGCACAAAGGCTAACAGCTTCCTGGAAGTATAAGATCCTGTGCTATAATAGCCCCTCTGTTCTCTAATTTGTGTACCTATTTGGGAAGATGACAAAGGGAAGAACAGGAAAACCCTAGGAAGGGAAGGACTGATTGTCACAATTCCAAATCCGAGGCCCTAAAGTACATAGGGCAACACAGTGAAGAGTTTATGATTAATGCAAGTCACTGGGAGATCCTCTCTGCAATGAGAATCATGGAGGAACAGCTAAAAACTCTCAGGGACTGTATGCTGTGTGTTTGGCACTGCAAATATAAATTGCTACGACCTGGTGGACGTAACACTCCCCTGACAAAAACCGAGAAAAATTAGTTTCCCTGCTGCAGTAAGATCCCTCTTAATTTTAGACAACCTTTGAGACAAAGCAGAAAGTAAAATTAATCTAGAATACAAAAATGACAGCCTTAAGAAATTAGTTACTATATTGGGAGAGGTATATTGCAAAACAAAACCCATAGTATTCTTTGTAGTGACTTTTTGGGGTGATCGAACAGGTACTACTCTTGGTAGTATCCTCTCTGCTCATTCTTGCTCTTGCATGTAGTTCTTCATTTGCTTAGTATTGTCTATACATTTATATTTAAGCTTTGAGTTGGATAGTTAGATGATCCATGTAAAACTAACTTTTTTTTCAGTTTTGGTTTTTTTTTTAATTCATAAAAATTTTCCTGATCTAGTTTACAATGGAATCCCACAGACACTGCATTGGCCCAGCGAGGTGCCATGAACAGTCATGGGAGTATGAGAATGAGCGGCTGGCACGTAAAGAGCCAGAACTTCTTGAACTGGCTTTGCCACCTTATAGAACATTTCTGATACTGCAGGCATCACTCTGATTTTGCTTTGAGGTGTTTTCTGTGTTTGTTCACTCGACATATTCTGAAGCCAAGTTAACTCAGAATAGTTTATATAGTTTTGAAGCAGAGGTCCAACATCTTGACAAGTATCACTGTTAATCACTGCTTTCCTTGAAGCAGAAATCTGAGCTGGAGTAAAGATTTCCTTTATAGACTCTTTTGTTACTGAAGTTGCTACTGACATTAAAGACAGCTTTAAAGATTTTCTTAAACCACAATTCTGCTAATTGATTTAACCAGCTAACAGCTCTCTCTTGCTGATGGACATTTGTCTGTCAAAGTTTCCATCACTGTTAGATAAGGATGCCTTTATGATACATCTACTCACTGAGCAGACCTAGGATGATTCGTCATCTGGTCTGGCTGTGAACATGGTCACAACAGTGCCGATCTGCCTTTCCCTGGCAGATCGGTAACTAAAAGAGATCTTCATCGCTTTTGAGTTTCCTTTAGCTTTAAATACATAAAGTTTCCATGGCACATAATTCTAGATCCGTTCATTGTAAAAACTCATTAGCATAGACAGAGAATGCAGCTTATTACTAGCTTTTGATAGAGACAGTGCTTTAAAGCACTAAATAAACCAGGTGACACTTAAACACAGCTGTCCGGAATTTGAGGACACTCAGCTACTGATAAACCATGTGACATCACAAACAAGGCTTTCAAAAATTTTTTTGAGTGTGCTCTTGGAATTGTTTCCAGGCATGCTATTGCTGAAGACCAGTCCTTAGGTTTCTTAGCTGTCACATTAGTAATTGTAAGATGCTGTCAAGGTCGTGTTTTTACAGATTTTAACATGACAGCTAACAGTACCTCATTTCCCACTGTATAAGTGATACACATTTAAGTTCCTGTATGTAAGTTAATGCCTTTCAATTACAGTAACAGCACTGAGGACCGTTACATGGAGGCACTAACGGTACTGAGGATCGATATGGACAGAATGAAAGAAAGATGCAACAGATGTGTGGTTGTATTTATCTGCTGCCAAGTGCTGAGACAATAAACATCAGCCTTTGCATAAGTACCAATCTAATCTTTTTAGTCAATTAAATGTTACCAAGTAGGTTATGTAGCAGATTTGTGCTTCAGGTTTTGTGTATATCTCTACCTGCACAAATAATTGTTTTGACTTCATGCAAGTTGAACATTGCACGGTAGAATGACCTTGGCAGAACTTAAGTGGACATATGCCCTCTGAATAAATTTATGGAAGTAGGCATTTAAAACAATCGAATGAGAGATATGAACTAATTTTTGATATCCACTAATAGAATATTATGGACATAATTTTCTTGAATTTGCATGGTCTAAAATGTGCCACAAAAAAGGGATGGTTAATATTCAGCCAGGTTTGGAGAAATTTAATGCCATAGTAAAATGCCTTATGAAGTGTTAAAACCGGGTTGGCACTTCCGTTCATTTTCCACAGAACATGAGGCCAACTCATTTTTATATTGTTCACAGAAACATTAAAAATGATTGATGAGTGCTAGTAAATGTGAAAATGAAGGAATGACTATCAGGAATGAAAACAAGTGTCTCCTTTTATCTTATCACAGCTAGATAATTCTGTTAGCTTCCTCATTCTCAGCCCCCAGTTCTTCTTTTAAGCTGGCTAAATACCATTTAAACATTGAAATCGAACAAGTTCTCATTCACACACAACAACGATAGTAAGTGTTACACTAAACAACATATCTATTAAGTAAACTCCTCATATTTTAACATATGGATAATTTCTGTGATGAAGAAACAAATTAATTAAGTATATAGAATGGAGACCAAATTCCTCAGCAAGGATTCAATACAAGAACATTTACATATACATCTACCACTACCTCACATAGACAAAATTCATTTATACTGAATGGATTTAGTCAAACTCAATTTCATCTTAACAACAAAAAAATCTTTGAATACATATACAGAATATAAACTTAAGTACTGCTGTAAAATGAAACTGTAAGCTCTGGTGTAGTAAGGAAAGGCAAAAAAGTCTGAAGTTTTCTTGAAAACAAAATAAAAAAAATTCAGAAATATGGGTGTTTGGATTTGTGTTGATGATTTTTTAGTGTATTATTATTTATATTAGCATTAATAAGTAACACAATATGAAAATGTCTTTTTAAAAATTTTAGATGTGACAAGTTATGAAAACCACCAGTAAAACATTCTACAGCAGCTCCACCTTATTCCACACTATACACTTATGTATTTATAAAAAAAATATATCTTGAAACAAACTTTGCCCACAGTTATAAAGGACGCAGATCTGTAGCAAATTATTAGTCACGGTTCCTGACGTGTTCTTTCCAAAGTTAAATCACATATAGAATATAAAAGACACTAGCTTTTCTGTATGAAGTTTCTGTAAAATTTCAACATAATTCTTTAAAAGAAAGTACAGTTTTCTCCTAGTTTTCTTTTTTTTCATATCTTCACTGTTATTAGTATTTTAACTGCAAACTGTTTTAACTTTCTGTGAAAAACCCATTACCAATCAACAAGCAGCTGAAGCAAATTCATGGACCTAAAAGGAATACAGGTTTGAGTGATAAACTTCAGTATTAGTCTATTAACTATTAAAGATGAGTATTTAAATTTATACCTCAAAAATAAATGTATTATATTTGTTCACATAAACTGCCTATAATATAGTTAAATCACCAGTTACCATATTCCCTTGCCTGACAAATCAACAGGGAAGAATGAAAAAAGAGTGGATATGCCCTATGATATATTTTAAAACTTCAATTATTATTTTCAGATACCTTTTTATAGCTTTTTTTTTCTTTTTAACAACAAAGTAAGTGCTACCAGAATGGCTTGGTCAGGCCTGCATTGCAAAATAAATTCAGAAAGTAATCACTGATAATCCTAAAGATCACGTTATTGCTCAGTCAATGAACAGGAACCAGCCTTTTGCTCAGCACTTGTGTTTGCAAAACAGCCTTTGTTCTTGAAAACACAGGTATGTTGCATCACAGAAACAGAATAACATAAACATATAATGTCATAGGTTGCTTGTGTGGTGTATCGAGTAAAATTCACAACAAAGTCTTTGCATGCCTGAATAAAGCTTTTACTTCTCCTTTCTCTATACCTACCTGTGTGATGGACTGATTTCCGAGTTACGTGACTGACTTTTGGTAGGATCAGATCTGATCTTTCCATTCTTCGCTTTGTAATGCCAATTCACATTGGCCACCTGTTGAATTGGCCGAAGAGCAATCTGAAAAGGAATTCATGTGCTGTGGGGGCAGAAAGATACCAGACATCCCAGAGATGATAAATGACTGTTGTATTTGCCAAAATACTAAACTGCACTCAACTTCAAAGAGTTTACTCGGAATTACATTATCATATGCAACTGGAATTAATTTCAATGGAGAACTACATCATCGATTATGAAGGAAAGACATTTCCTCACCTTTAAGAGTGCACAAACTTTCAGCGAGAGGAAGGAAGCATGAATGAAGAAAAGAATGTGATTATAGGGAAAAAGAATCTAGAGTGAGTTTGTAGCCAAATCCTGGAATAAAGCAGAAAACAGTGGAGATGGCTAGACCTACTACCTTTGCCACAGAACATGAACATGAAAATTATTTGTAAACCACAAAGTAAAGTGCTTCAGATAACTAATTAAATGAAGGACATGAGAACTGCTTGAGGGAAATTTAAATGTTCTGAACCTTCCCTCATTTTCATTTTTCATCTTACTAAGAATATAATGAACTGTGTTTCCTTCCTGTTATCTTAACTTCACTGCTATATATGTATTTTTTTAATTTGATAATACCTTTACCAAAAGAAAATAGCACAACACAGAAAAGGTTGCCCTGACCATACATAGGGTCTGGATGCAATCTGAAGACACTGGAAATCTTACTCGAATTTTGTCTTCACAAGATTTCCAGGGGTGTCTCTAGAACAAAGAGGACAACATAAACTCAGCTGAAGAATTCAAGAGGAATCTCTGATGCTACTGGGATGAATAGCAAAATTCCCACAAGACAGTCAGGATTTCATCACTATTTTAAATGAATATTCAAAAAGAACGTCCAACTCACAAAAGATGTGATCATTATTCCTTGAAAGCTGGTGAGTTTTTTAAATGCTTTATGAAGCTTTTTTTTTCCCTTGAAAAATTTTTACTTATAATAATATATGTATTACCCTTTTCAGATTTGATCAGATGTATATGGATACCGTATGCATAATTCCACTCTTAAAGAGGAGATTGCCAGTAGTATAAACATATCATTATGCGAAGTAATTAGATGCAGAAAAATAAATAGAATCAATGCTGAGAGCTTATAGAAGTGCAGATAAACAAGTACTCATAATGTTTTTTAATAGATGTTTAGAAAAAATCAGCCATATCCTTCAGGTTAATGACTTAGTTCCATCTAGATTTGCTCTTCTGAGTTCAGAATATACAATTATAATGCTTATAATTCAAAGTGAGAAAACCTTGATGACTAAGTTTGTAGAATCCAACAGGCTTCAGCAGATCAGCAATCATCCTTTCAAATCATCTTTGTAAATATATAAATGTATTTTATTTAAACTCAGTCAGTTCTAAAAATCATTCTTTTCCCTGTAATTGTAAATTCTTGTTTGTTTGCTAGAAATCTAACAAGTAGTGGAAATTATTTTTTCTTTTGTGAGTGAAGGAGATACTATTGTTCTTTCTGCTTTGGCTTTGATGTGCCACTCAGAACTACAGTTGGTGGCAATCACCCCTCCAACTACAACTGGGCATTTCCTGTTCTCTGGTCTTCACTTACTACTACAGTTTGAAAAGACTCTCCTGTCCTTTTGTGAGTATTTTAAAGCAATCAGTCAGGATAGTAATAGCCAGTACTCTTCTTCCATTGTTGGTTTAATTGCATCTCACCTTGGCTAGAAGTCCAAAGATCCAAGAATATCTACATTAATAAAACTTTTTTTTTCAGGTATATTTTACCCCTTTAAATGTCCTGACTAGTCCTTGTTTCTTTTTATAAATGCATTCAGAGGTTTTGATGACCTGTAAAAATGGAAATGAGCGAAGCCATCTTTGGTTTTGATGGAAGTAACCACAGGTCATGGGGTGAAGCCTACCCAAAAGTACCATTTAGTTAAGCAAAACCTTCACAACTGTCCAGCTCTAACTCATTACATGATTCTGTTATGCACTGGGAAAACAGGGTAAAAGATAATTGACACAGAATTACTTGTGTGCCTAAAAGCCCTGGACTGCATCTGCCCTGTTCTGGTGGTTCAGGTATGTACTGTAAAGACACAAACATGCACAACTGAACTGTTTCCAGTTTTTCATCCTTGTAACACATTTGAGATGGGAGATCTGAAGGTGATAGTGACCCAAATAGCAACCACTAACTGCCAAAGGGATTGGCATGGAGCGTCACAACCAGCAAGGTGGCTTCTGCTGACCATCTAAGTCAGAAAGCAATAAATAATGAACAAAACTGTCCCTTGGCGGGGAGTGGAGCAGCAGATAGAGGGGAGATAGAACTGCGCATCTCCTAGATTGTGCAGAAACCTAATCCTGAGGATCTGCTATGTAAAAGTGAGGCTGACACACTTCAAACAGCCCCAGTAAGTATCTTGCTCCTCTGTGCTGGTCACAAGTACACTGGGGACCTTCACACCTGAGTGTGTTCTGTACAGAAAAGGGCATATGTGTAAGAAGTTTCAAAATAATTATTAAAATAGACATGCAATAGCAATGCATGTTTGAATAGTTACAACCTGTACAACCTATTTCACATACAAGGTATTAAACTTTTTAATTAAAAGGGCGGGTTTTTTTCCAAAGTAAAGTTAAGGGTATGTATGCTAATTGTATGGTGGTGCTCTTACTGGTGATTCATGTAGGCATATGCCAACCTCCCTGTTATCAGGAAGTGTGTCTGAATTGTAAGAGTCCTTGGCAGTATTTTTATTTCCTATTTTGTCTATGGGACTTCAGCTTCATTCAGTGGACAGAATGGATATACAGGGCAGCAGAATTAAGGTTCCATAGGGAACAATAAATCTGGTCTGTCCTATTTTTCAAGTGCAACTTGAATTATCTTCTATTAACAGAGAGTACGGGGTGGAGAGACTGTCAGTTAATTCATTCTTATGTCATTAAATCTGTTGAGCTGAAAAATAACTGAAAACAATGTGTCCGCAGCCTTACCTTACATTTTGTCTTCAGACTACACAGACAAAATTCAAACATTAAGACAAACAACATTTCCACGACCTCTAACGCCTCTGCTTAGGTCAGTGTAGGACAGAGCTGTGCAGACAGGTTCTGTTCTTCCACCTGCAATGTAAAGCCAGGTTTAAGCTGGTACGTATGCTCTCTTCAGACAAACCAAACTCTAGCTATTTTAGCATGCTTAGTATGTCTTCATCTGCCTCATATATATTTTAGTGTTTCTGGAAAATAATTGTGCTACAGTTTCAGAGGTATGCTGGGTTTGCTGATGTTATCATGAAATGCCTTGCATTTTGTACAGCATCTGTCTTTCTTACTCACACTGGTATCAAGCATGGTTGAGTAACAAGCTACTCCTGTAGATAACCGATTTTATTAAAGGTTAAGCAACTATCAGATAAAAGAGATATAAGAAGGTCCAAGCGCTGTGGAACTTTTCCACTGTTCCAGATTTAAAATAACTTTCCTGAAGAAACAGAAATTTGTATGTGGTGGCCGAGGAAGTCTAAAGAAACATGAAGCTCTGCGTCCCCTAATGGTACTGCGGACTGAATACAAAGACAGACACTGAACAGGCTCCCATTGACACAGAAAATGGCTGACCATTCTCTCCATGCCACTGTCCGGTAAGGAAGGTATCCTTCAAAATAATTTTCTTAAAAATCTCTTGAATTTTCACTAAGGTAAACCTCTTTGGTGAGAAAGCTCTGGTGCTTACCCGCTAGCATGGCAAAAGTGGCTTTTTGCATATGAGGCTTCTGGAGTAAAGCCTTTGTAAAATCTGATGAGGGTTTTCAACAGTTAGGATGTTGAAAACAACTCTAATTTCCCAACAATCAATAATTCTACAGCCCCTATTTAATGAAAATTGGTATTTTCAACCAATACATATGTTTGTGTGTGGGTGTTCATATACTCCCAACCCAACTTTTTGAAACAATTCTGATCAAAGTAATGCTGTACCGGGCCCAGCAGCTGGCGGGGGCTGCAGGGGCTCCTGTGAGGCGAGGCCAGGCCGGGCGGCCCCGGGCCACNCTGTGAGGCGAGGCCAGGCCGGGCGGCCCCGGCCCACCCCCAGCCGGCCCCAACGGCGCCAGCGCCGGGCACGGCGGAGCCCCTCAGCCACGGGCGGGCGCCTCGGGGAAAGCGCCGCTAAGAACGGGCAGAGGCTGCCCGGCGGTGAGGGGAAGAGTGTGAGGAACAGCCCTGGCAGCCCTGAGGGGAGAACGGGAGGAAGGCGAGGAGGGGCTCCGGCCGCGGCCCCCGCAGAGATTCCCTGGAGAGCCCCCTGGATTCTCCTGAGGGAGCCGCGGCCTGTGGAGAGCCCCCGCCGCAGCAGGGGAACAGCGTGAGGCGGGGGGGCGGCAGAGAGGAGCTGGTGTGGACCGACCGCAGCCCCCCATCCCCCTGCGCCCCTCGGGGCAGAGGGGGTCAGGTAGAGGAGTCGGGAATGAAGGAGTGAAGATGAGTCTGGCAGGAAGGCCGGAAGGTGTCGTTTTGATTTTGTCTTTGTTTCTCACTACCTGAATTTATTGTAATTGACAGTAAATTACATTAAGTTTCCTAAAGACGAGTCTGTTTTTCCCCTGAGGTAACTGTTACGTGATCTCCCTGTTTTTATCTCGATCCATGAACTTTTTCATCTTATTCTCTCCCCCTGCCCTGTTCAGGTGCCGGGAGCGAGGGAGTGACTGGGTGGGGGGTGTCCGCAGTTGGCCAAGGTCAGGCCACCACAAACAGTCTAACAAAAGAAATATGAAATCAATATACTCATTTCAAATTGCATTAAGTTGAAAAAGTATATTTTCAGGACCTCAGCAGCTTGGAAGGCAGGCAGATATTGACGCATTTGCACAGTGGAGTTTTTACTAGTGGCTTAGAAGTATATGTAATAAGTAACTAAGGGTAA
>VYZM01017468.1:165559-192268 GCA_013398915.1 Dromas ardeola | reverse complement strand
GAGGGTGGGGAAATCTGACATGAAGAAAGAAATATCAAGGAAGACTCAATAGGCTTGAGTATGAATTAATCTGCTTTGCTCAGTCGTTCACTTTTAAACTAGTTAGGAAAGAAAGTTATTATCTGGTAGTAAGTGTAGACTTGGTGTTCTTGGTTGTATTTCTGTGTGTACGTGCCCAGTGGTAGCATAAATCTAGTAGTTGCGTGTTCACCATCTCAGCAAAAGAGCAAGGCAATGTCCTGTGCTGACAGAGCAAGAGGATGGTGACAGGAGGAGAAATGCTGTCCAGGAGGTTTTCATGGCTTCAGTATGTCTGTTAAAAACAAGAAAAGAAAGCAAAACTTAAAAGACACTCAATAACAAAATACCCCTATGCTCCCAAACCTCCCCTTCCACCTTAAATAATGTCTGATTTTAGAGAAGTCCTGGAGGTACTATTTTGTACAGACTCTTCTTAAATGGGTTAGCAATAAATATTTGATCTCTATGTAAAAAAATATTAGACTTCCTTAGCGTTTTCCCTGTGTTTTGGTCTGAGACCATTCAAAAAGATATTTTAAAAACCAAAAGAAACAAAGGTTCACGGAAATGGCAATGCTAACTTGACATACCTTGAAGCAAAACATGATTTAACAAGCAGTATAAGGATATGTATATATAAGAATCTTAGTAAATAAATTAACGGGAAATAAAGTAAAGGGAAAGAACATCTGCAGGCCAGCTCCATCTTTTTTACAACTAGAAATATGGTGACTCAATAAAAGTGTGAAACATCTCCATCTTAGTCCCACAGAAACACAATCTTCTTTCGCTGTCCAAGTTTCAGCCCTTTCCAAATGCTGTCTGAAACAGATGAACCCTGCAAATTATGCTCAAAACAAAAAAAATTCCCATTTGGACCAAATACTTCAAAGTTGTTCCTCTTCTAAAAGGAGGGATTGCTGCTGTTAATGGACCTCTGCAGTGCAGAGACAAACAGAATTACATCACTTAGAGCAAACAGGTATTTGCAAATATCAGCGTATTAGTCATGTACCAAGATACGCGAGTGAGGGCAGAATGTCGTTTTCACTTCCTTTTGGTTTCTGAATTACATTTATTTTCTGAATTACATCTAAGTGTACATTTAAATGTGCTACAGGTCATAGAGTCATGGATATTTAGGCACATAAATTTTATTCCTATAAATATATTTGAGAATGTATTTGAGGTAGAATTCTTTAAATCATAATTATAAGTTGTAATGCCATTGCGATATTGAGATGTTTTCTTCACATAGCTGCTTAGTGACTTTAAGGCTGTATTCTGTGCAGATAGATTTGGAAAAATACATTTTTTTAAATACGTTGCACTTCTTTTCCCTGCCTTAGAACTGAAATGTTTTTAAAAAATATTAAAACGTTATTTGTATTATCTGTGTGTAAGAGGAGTTTTGGACACAAGTTGTGAAGTCAGATACTCAAAATGAACAAGATTCAGAACTTATGGCTTCCTGTTGCACCTTTGCTGCCTGATGGAGAGAGTACCTTACAGCTCAGATCGTTTTAACTAGAGGATGGCATATGTTTTCCGGAGAACACTTACCTGCTGTAGCAGGGGATAGAGCATGCTGTTTGCTTAATAAACAGTTATTCTTTATTATGTCTTATATAAATTAATTAATGAATACAAATTAATTTATCCTCCATCAGCCTAATGACTCTCTCTTTTCTTTCCATCACCTTTGCCTGACACTGGCAGTTGCCTTCTTGTAGTCTTCTGTCTCACCAATTCTAGTGACTTTTCATTCAGTTGTTCTGTCTATCCCAAACTTTTTTCCCTACCCTTTTCCTAGCTGTGTTCTCCATGGGTCTTTGCCAGATTGTCTCTCCCCCTCTTCTCTGATTTCATCCCATTCTTGCTGGCTTAGTTCCAATCCAGTCCTTTGGTCTGGATGATTTCTTTCACCAGATTTCCTGCTTTGCTTTGCTTTCCTTTGCCTCCCCCTCTGGGGTCCCCCATCCGTTTGAATGTGAATGCGCATTGTTTGGGTAGCAGCAGGTGTTGGGGACATGTCTCTAAGCATGGGGAAGATGGGTTCCTGTTCTCAACTCTGGTGTGTAACCTCGCCCCAGACACAAAAACACCTTCCAGGAAAAGTCTAGTTTCACTCCAGTGCTCTGCTTGCACTCAGGTGCTGCTGTGGGTTATAGAAAGAGATTAAATGGCTGAGACTCCTCAGTGTTAAGTTTGAGCAGTTTTGCTACTGAGGACATGGATTTCTGATTGGGATGGACTTTTGCACAAGTGTGACGGTTTATCTCTGATACTGAGTTTGCTCTGTGCCAAACATAAAGTCTTGGATCCTGAGCATTAGGACAGTAGTATTTTTTCAAAAAAATGTTTCTGGGATGTTTTAAAAAATGGGCGATGCTGTATGGTGAAGCTGTTTTCAAAAACTTCAGTCTGGTTTCAGTCAAAAATTTCACCTGGTTACAACATGGCACTTATAAATAGCTAAAGTGTAGGTTGCAAAGTCAGGAAATAAAGCCTCAGTAATTTACTTAGGATATATTGAGTCTTGAAACTGGTAAAAAGGGGGTAGTGATGGAGGGGAACCTCCTGGTTTTTGTGAAGACCTGTCCTGGGCAGATAAAGGTAACTTCAAGCTATTCTTACAACTCATCAAAGGCTGCAGACTGTAGAGAGCAGGATGACCAGAGTAATGAAGAACAGTTTCTGCGATGCTGTGAGTGATACATGACAGCCCAGCCCGCCGCAACTCCCAGCCCAGCGCAGCCGTACCTCAGCGAGCCTCTTGTATTCCCTGAGCGCGTCCGTGTGCATGAAACCGATGATACTATCGGAGTAACGCAAAAGAACTGTGTATTAACACTTCATATCAGTAAGGCTGTGCTGAGTGAAAGCAGCTATAAGGAACTCTTTAGCTTCATTGCTGTGTATGATCCCTGTCCTACCAGCTGCATGTCATACCAGACCTCCTTTTGAACAATTCAGCTTTGCTTCCCATCCTCTGTTCCTTTCCTTCTTCTCTCTCCAGATGCTCCTCTTGGTGTTTTTATTTTTTTTGGCTGTCATCACCATAATTTCTGAGCTGTTTATACACAATTCTGTGGGTGCAAGTTGTAATGTTGAACAACCGCAGCTTTGACTTTGGATGCTCCACCAGTTTTCTAGTCAGCTTGTATAGTCCTACGAACTGCTACCTGCTAATGACGCTTTTTTTTTAAATCCTCCATGGCAGTTCAGAGAATCAAGTGGTTTGTGCGATACTTTATTTAAACACTTGGATTTTCACAGGCAAAATCTAAAGCAATAGATGCTAGCTTTCAACAAGCAAAAACTTAACTACTTATAAAGTTATCCAAACCTGTGCAGGGTAAGAAGGGACATCTTTATTTGTATATACTGTCCGAACACTTTAGAAACTTTGTTTCTTCCTGATTTTCATTCCAATTGGGAGTTTTCAATAAATATTTTTGTCACCTTTATAAACACATGCTATTTAAGGTACATAGTAGTAGGGGAGAGAATGTATAGATAACACGAGCAGTGGAGAGAGGGGCTTCCACAGAAAAATAGTATGTGGTGACATTGTCAAAGACAATGATGTAAAATCTATTGCAAAATGATTGCAATGAGACATGTTCCCGATTCTGGATGCATGGTGAGGTCCAACATCCTTTTCGAACTTCAGTCTGTTTAAAACTGAAGAATGCTTAAACTGTTCAGAAACAAACCTGAGATGCAGAGATATGTCTGAGTATAGATTTCGTTTACTGAGTAGTGGATATGGAGAAAGCAGAGACTAATAACTAACTGCTCTTCTTTCTTCCCAGTATGGTGTGTAAAGAGATTACTTCAGTTTTCTGCTGCGTACTTTCCACTGTTTGGGAAGCTTGTGCTTTATGCTTCAGTTTTCCTTACTATTTCCCTAAAAGCGTTGGTGCTGGTGAAGTCGTAGACAAAATATTTTTGGGAAATAGTCTCTACTTTAAAATCAAGTTACCTAACAAAAGTGATGCTGCCTGGTATTTGCATATTTCTTTCTGGAATTGTATCGGTGATTTATCTCCCAAATGATGTCTGCAAAGAAACTGTGTCTTCTGTCAGTCTTCTTTTTCCAAGGCTTTCCAGATGTGCCTGGAGTGATTTAAGTGTATGTTTTATCTAGTTGTGGTCCTTCACTGAACGCTGCTGTCACAGACTTAGCTGGCTGAGCAATGTGCTGCTTGCCTGCCTGAATGCAGATTTCTAGTTCTTTGAATCAATTCTTCTTTAGAATGCTTCCCTCTTATTTATTGTAGGTTAGAGCATAGCTTTTGACAATGTATAGTTTTATATAGTTTTACTGTATTAGTTTTACTGGCAACTAAATGAGTTTGGGAATTTTCAGTAGCTTGGTATCTTTTTTTTGTCACCCTAAAGTGAGATTTTTAGCTTCAGAGTGTCTCATCTTGAGCTTTATGGTGTATGTTTTTAAATTCAGACTAGCTTCGAGTTAGGAGAATATGCATCTCTCTTTCATAGTGCTCCAAGACAGTGAAGTCTTAAACACTGAAATGGAAAAAGTGAAGGAAAACCAATGTTTTTCTCACTCATCTTTGTTACAGATTGGAAGAAAGGGGAAGGGTAAGCAACTTAAGAACCCAGCTTTTATTTTGAGGACCAGATTCTGTAATTTACAGTATGTTCTAGTCCAGGGTTGTTAGTCCTGAGCATCATCAACACAACCTCATCGACAGGTCCTCAGGGATTTTGGAGGAGACCCAGGTACTACCCACCATATTAGTGCTGTCATCTCTCTACAGTTTCATTACCTCAGAAGCAGATTTCAAATCCTACTTCCAATCCTAAATCGTTCAGTAGTGATTTGCAAAAAGCAAATAAATTACTCTTTCAAATCAAGGGGAAAATAGATACTATGGGTATGTGTCCCCAGCTTTTAACGTGTTGGGTCATTATTATTATATCTGACGTGGCATTTAAAAACCACCAGTTATTTTTGTGTGGTTCCCATTGAGAATTTGGAAGATGGAGAAGGCGGCTGTTGAATGACTGTAGGGAGGTGAGTGGCCGTGGACTCGCTTGGTGCGATGGGAGCAATGCGAGCAGCTCCTTCTGTGTTAGGATCTGATACCGCCTTGCTGCTCGTAACTGGTGGGTTTTGAGAGGACAGACAGTCTTTCATTCTCATGGTAGACACATCAATAGTTGTAATAACTGGCAGATCAGCTTTCATATTAGAATTTTTTTTAAGCAAAAACCCCACTGATAATATTGCTTCCTATTCTGAAATAGCAAGAGAATTTCTTGTATTGCCTTTGCAACAACATCTGTACGGGGAAATTTGGATTGGGCATTGCAGTCAGCATCACTATAATAATATCTCTTAAACAATGTCCAAATTAGCAGTAACTTTCCTTCCATGATCTGTTACTCAGTAGCGTATCTGATTTGCAAACAGGTACACGTGTGTACCTCTAACATTGTGCTTATTGTTTTTTGTCTGGATCATGTCTTGAAACATTTCTTGCTATCACATGCTACAGAGTTGTGTTAATCTCTTTAAGTTCTCATAGTTGAAATTCATTTTATTTCACCTGCCATTCTTTATCTTGCTGCAGTTGATACTTCAGATATTTATGGAGTCTGGGAACAAGACTCTCCTTGAAATTATTCTTCATGAATGGTCTGCAGCATCTCCATTCTCTGGGGGAATATTTTATGGATTATTGTTCTGTTTTCTACAACTAGGGGCTAAATGGGAACATCAGCTAATCAAAAATCATTTATTATAAATAGAAAAATAATGTTTAAGAAGGAAGATTCTCTTATACACTTGGAAATACAGGCTGCTGTGGCTTTGGTACCCATTTTTCAAGTTTACTTTTTCTCTGAAGTAAATTCTTTGTTTCAGAATTGACAGAAACATTTTTCATTTATTATTTTCAAAATCTGATGCATTTTATTTGTTGTATTTTGGTTTGTTTTTAAATAGTTTTAATTTTATGGTTATTTACAACTCAATTGTAAGTATTAAGTATATGGAAATATGTTTTCATTTAACTGCTTGTTTTTCCCAAGAAAGATTACTTACCTTCTGAAGTTCTGGCAGAGTATTTTATTTTCACAACTTGAATTTCTTCTAATGACTGATACTAATGACTAATGTTCAAATGTTGATAGTTACTAGTTTTACAATGAATAGAACTATGTATCTGTGTTTTGAAACCAGGAATAGGTGCTTCTTCATGTTTAAGTTGGAGAGGAAAGTTCGTAGGTTATGTATGTTTAATGGAAGAACTGTCAAATAAGACGTTTGGTATGAGTATCTTATCCTTTGTTACAAATGCTTCACCTCAAATGTTGTTACTTTGGAGAGAAGTTAAATAAAATAATGTTTGGGATTTACTGTGCTCTGGCACTAGTTTCTAAATCCTGAAGAGATGTTTAGAAGATAAATATTTGAAAGAGTAAGTGCATGTGCTGGCATTGTATTTCATTGAGTTGAACAATGAAAATGCATTAGTCAGATGCACTGTATGTCAGGTCTCGCCCTTGTTCCTATGCACTGGCAGTGTGTTACACTTCTGAAGTGAAAATGTATTTAAATCCAAACAAATGGCTTTTATTAAAAAAAAAAAAAAGGAAAACCTTACACCTAATACATTGAAAACTTGCACAATCTCGTCGATCTAAAACATGTGATGGTTCTTCCAGCTTATGTTTTATTTCAGAGGCTCATTAAATCCATACCTGTTTTTATTTAATGAAATCTTTATGTCCCAGGATACTCAGATTAATGAAGTGTGCGTGCATGTGCATGCGTGTTCAGTTTCCCATAGGATTTTTTAAAATTATTATTATTTAAAAATAACTTTATGGAGGGTAAATGTTTGTCTTTGGCTCCCTCTATCTGCCTGTCTCTACTTGTCTTTGTGAATTAATGCATTTTCATAACTCAATCCATGAGACAGACTGGAATCAGCAGATAAGATGTCTGCAAATATTCCATATGGACGTTTGGTAAAATAAATAAATAAAAATGTGGTAGAGAGACATGGAGGACTAGTAAGGAATTTAGTTATCCAAGCTTAAAAAACAAGGTTAATGTCTTTGTGCTTAGACAGTATATTTCTGAAATATTTTTCCACTGCGGTCAAAGTCTAATTTCCGTATTAGGTTTTCCATAAAGATACAGCTGTATACTCAAAGTATATTATACGGAAACATAGTTTTAGCTGCCTGGCTTGTAGTAGTGTGTGGTTGTATGATAGTCTTTTGTTTCTGATTTCTGGTTATGTTAGTACCCTATTGACATAGAAGGTAACTCAGTTGTTCTATTAGTGATTTCCGACAAACAGAAATGATTTGATATGCTGGAGCTATTTCTGACAGAAGATACAAAGTTTTGACAAACACGCGTGGCACAGCAAGTGTCCAATTCTAAAGAGCAAAATAAATGCAAACCACCATTATGGGGAACACAAACAGCCTGAAAGCAAGTTATCAGTAAGCAAATAATTGTTGAACTGTTATGAATGGAATAGGATGTTGAAATAGGGCATGATTGGCTGATGTTACATATGTCCTTGATTACCTTCCTTGTGCTTTTATCCTAATAAGTGACATTCTTTGTATTCCCTTGGATGGCTAGACAGTCTGACACTGAAGAAGAATAAATATTGCATGTGGTACACATTAAGCTGTCATCTAGGACAGCATTTATAAAAAGTAACTAGAAAAATTCATAAGAAATTCTGCAGTGCTACAGTTTCCTGGCTCCAGTCATAATTGTCAAAGTTCTTGACACATTCAGGTCTTCTGAAATGATTTGGGTTTACAGTTACTTGGTGTATGAATAATTATTAAGGATTCATTTTCTCTGATGATGCAGACTGTTAATGTTAGTTCTCAAAATGTTGCATTTTCACTGCAGGCCATGTAGTAATAATAAAACAAAATACAAGTGTGGTGTATGTAGCTAATCCTCTTGCAGAAGTCAGAATCAGGAGATGTATATGTATAAAATAAAAATAACTGATGAAATTAAAAAGCTGTTCTTCAAATGCTGTGTTTGAATCTTGGTGGAGAATCCATTACGATCATGCATTGTTCCTATTATTCTACTTTGGAAATAGACCTAATTTTTTGCGTACAATATCAGTCCTGTTTTTCTTCACTGCCTTAAAATTAAAACTCAAAAGCAACATAGCAGGATATCATCATCTCTGCAAGGGCAATGGAAAAAACCCCTTTTGAACTATCTAAGCTGATGAGTTAGTGTTTGAATGGTAATTATTTTAATCTTTAATTTTGAGAAGAGGGAAGTGTAGTAGTTACATTCTTCATACCCTTAAGTCTCTGAATTTCTGGTGCCGACTTGTATGTTGACCAAGAAATATTCAGTGGCTCCTTTGTTTTTCCATGTATTTGTCGATTACCTGACATAATACCACGATACTCTCTGGAGTTTGACACACAATTTCACTATAAATATTTTGAAGGATTCTTACAGCTCTATCACTGACCGTGTCAGTGGAATATTCTCACTGTATACTGTTTTCATGATATTTGGTTTTGCTGCATATGAAAGTGCAGCCTTCTTCCATTTGTGGGTACATGTCTCTCCATTTATGACAGTATTGTCTAACTCATGTGATCGGTTTTTTTATTATTTTACTGAATTAAGAATACCCCATAAGGAAAAATAGCCTGTTACCACCTCATCAAGTTACTTAAGGAGTAACATAATTTTATAGGTGACATTGGGCTTATTCTCATCCCTCTTCCAAGTAGCCTATAACTTACAAGACATCATCGTAAGTAGCTTGGAATGGGAAAATAGAGCCATTGGCTCTTTCATAAATTTGCATTTAATGTTAATTGAAAAGCCTTAAAATAGTTCTTAGAACAGTGTTGGAAAAAATGTGTATTCATGGGAAGAGATAAAGCTGAAACACCTGTTTAGGTTGGAGAAAGTTTTCTCCAAGTGTAACACTGCTCAAATGTTACAGGTAACTGTTAACTCTGTAGACCACTACAGAGCACAAAATATTTGCCCAACTGGTAAATTGAACTGTAAGTCCCACTGTGGGAAATTGCTTTGCTGTGCTCCAAACAGCAGTTATCTTAGTAATTGTACCTGAATTCTTTTGTGACTAATAGACAGTTGATGTCCTTCTTACCATGACGGAATTATTTTATTGCAATTTTATTAATTGTAAAAATTTGAGGTAAGATGTGTTCATGTAGTTTAAGATGTACTGAGTATGATTTTTAATTGCTGCTCTGAGAACACTGGTTTTTGAGTTGAGAATGTGCATAACCCCGCATTTCACATTCTAAACCGTCGCTCACAACAAGGAGCTTATCAGAGCAAATTGTCTAGTCCATCCCCTTCCTCACTCAAAACCTAATGACCCTTTATCATCATGGTTTAGATTGCTGGACACAGATGTGAGAAAATACAAGTAATCTACAGGTAACTACAGTAGCTGCACTGATGTTCTCAGAGAACTGACTGCTGGGAAGATAAAAAGCTTCCCACAGAGCCTGTGACTTTCCAGCAGCAAAGCACATCATGAGCTCATACATGAAGTTTTATTTGCTGAAGATTCACAATAAGATGCATTAGGACATTCAGCAGGGTCCCTTCTTAGATGAGCACAAGAATTCAGTGAGGTTGTTAGTTGATGCACTAGTGCATGGCTTCACGCTAAAACTAGAAAGTCCAACAATACCAGTAATGATTCTTTTTGAGAACATCACCAACTACAGCTGGAATATGATATTGATGTTAACGTAGTTTGTTCATTGATAGTAAATGATCTAATGTCATTGCACTTTTTTTTTTCTTGTTATGGAAAGTATTCAGGCGTGAAGCAAATGTTCTTTAGGAAAAAAAAGCTGCTGGTGGTTGAAATAGCAGTACATGCTAGATGTGAAGGTAGAAGCGAAGTCTTATATGAAAAGACTTGTGTGTGATTAATTACCATATTGTTTCTCAGCATTTTTTGTTGTAATCATGAAGTAGATCTAAAAATATTTGTGTGTGATTGGATACTTTGACAAGGAGTGGGGAGGAAATAAAATATTTTTCAGATAAATTTCACATACTTTGAGGTTAAGAAGGTAATGATCTTGTTTACTATGTTTTAAAATGTTGGGGTTTTTTTTGTAATTCAAGAAGCTGCTGTAATACAGTTTTTATTTTTAGTGATTCAGTAAGGTTGAAATGTATCTATTAAACCAGATGGGAATGATCAATGTGAATCAGTCTGCACTTTCGTTCTCTTCTAAAGTAACTTAAGCATAGTTACTTATGTAGAAAAATGAATTTGGATGCTGAAATGCTTTTTTTCCTCCGGTTTTTTTTAGTCATCTGTAAGTTTTGGGTCTGTGCGGAGAGACGTGACGTGGCATGAGAGATACAGGTCCTCCAGAAATGAGGATCCACAGAGAGTGGTATTAATTATTGAGCAGGCAATAAGCATTACAGCGGTGGTCTTTACAGAAAATGCGAATCCTACAAAAAGCCTAACGCCCAAGCCAAACAAAAACTCTGAACAGCCTCCTCCCACCCAGAAAGAAAAAAAAAATTAAATCCCACAAACAACACCCCACCCCACTCCCCCCCACCTTTGATCACCCTCAAGGCTTCTGTGTTTTGTTACTGATCTCGGGGAGTTGCTCCACTGGAATTCGGTGCTGCTGGTGGTGGTGGACCTCTGAGCGGGAGCAGGCAGAGCTGGCTGGAAGGCTGTGACTCTCGGGCTGAGCCAGTGACCATAGCAGCAGCCTCCTTAATTTTCTGTTCTATTGTTGATTCTCCATGTGAGGAAACTACAAGACACTGTGAAAACTCCATACTGTTTGCTCTCCATTATTGCCATTTATCTCTGTTCCACACTTTTAGGCCCATTTCCAGCTTATGCCCATCTAAACGGTAACAAGCAGAATTCTGCACTCCGTATTGCAGAGCCCAACAGACGCTTTCTAAGAAATTCTTTTCAGTGATTTCACATACCTTTTGGTTCACAGTAAAGAACATGGAGAAATATTTCCTCTTTTTCACTAGCAAATAGGAGCTACAGGAAAAGAGACAGATATTCTCGTTCTATTTTGTCTTTTGATTGAGGAAGACAAAAGCAGTAAAGGGGTATACGTATTGTAAGATCGATTCTGCCCCCCTTTCTTTTTCTAATTTCGAGATTAATCATAATGAAATCCATGTACAAATTGCAGAAAACACTCGATATATCCTTTTTATGATATATACTGTGTTTCATATTCTGTAGTGGCTTTAATTCTCAACTACAGTAGAGATGCGGAAAACCAGAAAAAAACGTTGGCTGTTACAAAGTTTTGTTTGAGCTTTTTAAACTGAGTGATTAGCAGAAATAATGACCCTGTCAGCCTTAATCACATTAAAATGTGGTTAACATCATTTAATTTTTTCCACTTAATATGCGAAAATTTCCAGTAGATTTGCAGTGAAGGCCATTGAAATTCCATTAGAACAAGAATAAAAATTTCAGGCATCATTTATTCAGAGAGGGAATAAAGGTCTCGACTGAAAACTGCTGAATCTTTCTATTAGGGAAACTATGAATCATTGCATTGAGCAGTACCTTCAGCTTCTATAGTACTGAATCTGGGTTGCTTCGGAATGAATGGAATGCATTTGTAGTGTGGTGCTTTTCTGAAAATCGCAGCATATAAGTTTCGCACAAATTCAGTAAGTGCTTTCTCTGTAAAGGATTATTACAGTGTATTCTATAACTGCTGAAGGAACTGCTGGGGAAATACTTGTGCTTTAGGCATCTCCTCACTGTGAAGTTCCATACTTTGCATTATTTTCATTAAAACATTAAAAGTGTATCCTCTTTCTCATTGATATGTAATGTATAGTTGTGGTTTCTTTGTGGTAAATAGCAAAATGAGGATCTGTGTGGCTATGACTAGAATATTAAGTCACGTCAAGTCTCCTGCACTCTTGGCGTTCCTTGTTGCTCCACAGGTATATAGCAAAAGTACAGCACACAATAACTATACGAACGCACTACAGTAACTATCAACTGCATCTTTTTCTGAGAGAAATTTCTCTTTCTAGGAAAGATGGAATGTTTTTTAGCTTTACTGTGTTTCAGTCTGCTCTATTTAGGTTCCCATTTTTTATCCTTTGCCTGTGTTAAGAGAAGATTTCATCTGGTAAGTGGAGGCACTAGAAATAAAACTATCTTTTCTGCTTTTCTAGACTCTAACGAAGGAGTTGCATTGAATATTTCTTTAAAACAAATATAACTGGATGTATCTGATAAGATATAATGCCTTTATTGAACTGGGGTTTTTTTGTCTCTGGTACTTAAGTAACTTCACAGCGGAATGGGGGTTTACGTTTGTTTTTTAAATTGGTATTTTGTTCCTGAGCCTCGTTCATTTCAGCCTATCGCATAATTACTTTGTCCTCTTTCTAGTGGGAAAAACCATTAAAATGCATTGGATTTGTGCAGAACACAAATTTTAAAATTTGGCTATTTGTATGATTTATTTTTTTTAAACAACGTAAGAAAGTGCTGTGGTAAATATTTAATGCAGTGCTAAACACTGTGAGATACACAGTGGCTAAGGAATTTTTCTTTGAAATAGCTGTTACTAAACTTCAGAATTAAGCAAACCTTAACAGGGATTTGGAAGTGCCTGTGATCCAGATGTACCTCTGTACGTTGAGAAACGAAGGAAACTGAGTAGGAGGTGGGTCCCTGGCCAGGACCAGAACTGTTAACCCCGCAAATGAGATAAAAGGAAGTGGGAGTGTGGGAGTGACCAAAAGCTAGGGTAGGCGGGAGGTGCGAATTGAATGAAGAGGTGTGAGTTTTGAGGGCTGCATTTGGAAGCATCTTGCTAAAGACCTGTTGGACCAGGATGGAAAGCTTTGAAGACTAGAGAATGACACTGGGAAAGGAAACCAGAGTGAGCAACAGAATGCAAAGAACTGTCGGGTGGGATGGAAAAGTGGCCGTATTTTAGGAAGAAGGGTCAGAAGAGACTGTACTCACTAGGTTTTTCTCCTTACAAAACACAGCATGAAATTCAGAGGTACTATGTCTTTTTGTTTCTCTGCTCTTAGCAAGTATCTGTGACATCTTGTAGCAGAACACCGTACCTCTCCTCAGATTCTGGTCTGCTGGGGGGCGAATCCCCACTGTAGCTACAATAGCTCAAAGATAGGTTCGCGTAATGGGTATGTGATGAGTACATTCAGTTTAGAACTTAACAGGTTTATTGTTGGTTTGTTTTGGGTTTTTTTTAGAAATTGGAAATTACGTGCAGCTATATTATGTGTCTTCATGTTGCAATGGGAAACACTTCAAAGTCAGAAAATGTCGGAATGAAGGTTGCCAGTGCATTTCAGAACCCATGTCCTGCCCCAAAGGGTTGTCTACTCCTGGGTGTACCCAACAACTCCCTTTCCTTTACAGCCAACCTTATCTTGCTCTGTGCAAAGGACAAGCTTGCACTTGAGAACGCCGTAGGGCTGGGTAGGATAGGAGACCTCTGATGGTGGGATTCCCTTCCTCTGAAGCAAAACTCGATACTGATGTAGAACTGGAGGAGGACAAGGGATGGCTTTATGTTAAAAGCCTGGAGATTTGGTGATGGAGAACTGGATTTTACCTCTGTCTCTCTTAGATTTCTCTTTGTGATGCCAAGTAAGAAATTCCATTAAAACTTTCACACATTTTAAAATAATCGTGTTCCTAGCTTCATTTGACCATTGAGAATAATGAAGTCCAGTGTTCTCATTAGTGTTATTTTAAAATGTGTACCTTGCACAGATTTTGAAATGACTTACTGCCAAACTGTGATACAAGTACCACAGCCACCTCTTCTGCCTTGCCCGTGCTCTCCTCCTGAGTGGTGCTCGTAACTATACATGGTATTATGGGCTACTTTTGACTTTTATTACATTTTATTTTGGAAGAGCAGAACTCATGAAGTCTAATTTTCCAAGAGTTTGAGTCTTGTTTACTTACAGTGGTGATTCTTAATTTATACTCATTCTTTAAAAAGCAGTGAAATGGTGCACTGAACAGCAGGTAGCATCGTATCCTGTGGCTCGGGAGGACTTTTTGCATGATGATCACTCTGCCAGCCTGCTCCTGCTGGTCAGCTGGCTAGCTTCAGCCAAGTCGACTACGTGGTGTTTGAGCTCTTCGTGCCTTTTCCCCAGTGGAGGCATTGGTTTTTACAAAACGTGTAGGAACTTGATTTGTATGAGATTGAGACCTCTTTGTCCCCCTTTTGCATTTCTGCATAGCCTTTATGTACTTCTGCATTCACAAAGTGTAGTGCTTCCTTGTAACTATATGGTAATCCCTAAATTACTGTAATCCCTCCTCTGCATTCAGGAGAGAACCAGTTATTGTTGGTAGCTACACAGTATAATGACTTTCATAAATTAATTAAGGTTGTTTTTTTTTTTTTTTTTTAACGGTAGCTGATTGTTTTGCACTTAGTATTGGGAGGCTGTTCACAGAACCTCGCTGCTGCCTTGGGTTGAAAATGTTCTGCTAATTTCCAGCCTACGCTTTTCCATGGCTGGCTTATTTCATTGGTGGTTCTGGCAGCTTTGTCCTGTAGATTAAATAGTATCTTATCTAATTGGTGTTTACCTCCAGTACTTATTTAAAGCAGACACTATCAATTTTCCCTCTGTCATTTACATGAGGTTCCCATTCCTCTGATAATCTTAGACCTGTTGTGAATTTCGCTGACCACAGCTGACATGGTACTCCACATGCTTTCATGAATACCTTATATGCGGATGTAATGCGTCCTGTTAAAAGAAGGGATGCATTTCCAGTAGGATCTGTAGATTACGTTTGCCTTTTCCCTGTTGCATCGTCTCGGTGGCTTAGAGTTGCTCTGAAGAAGACCAGCCCATCGTGATCGCCCTTCTATGTCGCTTCCAATCGATGATGACGATGTCTGTGAGGGCAACGTCTCCTGCTCTTGTATCAAACATAAACTTTGCGTGCAACTAATGTTTGTGTCAAGGTCATCGATGTATTTAAACAAGATCAGTCCTAAGTTTGATCCTTGATTAACTTGATTAACGGTAGCCTTAAACACCAATTTGTTCTGCTGTGAACAGATCCAGTGCATTCCTCAGTACACGCTCTGTACAAACCCACTTCCCCCTCTTCTCCAGCTGAATGAGCGGTTTCACACACAGCACACTATCAAATACTTTATAGGTGTATTTCTCCTGCATGGAAAATCATATGTCATATCAATGAGAGAATAAATTTATCAGGGCATGCTTTGTTTTTTCTTTTAAACCAAATTACTTGTGTTTGCCAAGGTTATTTTCTGTGATCATTTCTTCTTTGATGGTGTCATTACTCAACCAAACTAAGCCTAAAATAGCATTGTATCTGTTGACTAAGTGACTCCTTTGGTGGAGAAATGGATAAACTGTCATGTCCCGGAATAACTGCCTACTAGGATTTTTTCTTTTAGTATTTTTCTTTTGGCTAAGTCTGCTTTTAAGTATGTATTACTTACTAAGGCTCTTGCCGGTTGAGCAGGCCTTTTCCAAATTTAAATTCTATGGCGCTTCTAAAATAGAAGAAGAATCCATTTGAACATTAAAATAGGAATGGTGCTTTTCTTACAACTCGTGTGCTAAAAGAGTGTAAGAGATCGCTTTAAGCAAATAAACAGTGTTTCTAAGGGTAAGAAAACGTGTGGATGCAAGTTGAATAATTCACAACTTCACTATTGCTTTGGGTGTCTGTATTATTTTAATCTTCAGTTGCATGATTGGGTGAAGTCTTTTCAGCTGCTGTTGTGGATGGAAAGGATGAATATACAGAAAGTAGAAATCATTTTATAGAGGCTGTTAGAAGTCCATATCTCCTTTTTTTACTTGGGAGTTGATTAATGTTTTAAATTAATTTTTAAAGACAATGCACATTTATGTCATAGTCTTCTCCCTTTTCGGTGTAACTGTAGATCAGACCACATTCCTTATAGTATATCCCGTGCATATTTGAACTACTTTGAAAAAGTGAAATGATGTGATGTTTAGCTACAGAGAAATGTCAAAAACAATGCATTTATATGATATGAAAGATTTGCAAGCGCAAGCTAGCAATTGATAGTAATATTATAATTAGCTCTTTATACAGCCTGTTTTTTATTCATGAACATTTTCATTTATGTTGACAACTATCATGTATGCCACCACACATGGTGCCTTTTCTTTACTCAGAAGAGACTGAACATGAATTAGGATGTTTTTGGGCTTATGTTCTGACTTTCTATTGAAAAATGTTTTTTGGACCAAGCCATAATAATTGCAGTAGCTTGCATTTTAGGCTTGGCTTTTGGATCCGGTTGTTGGTAGTGCTTGTTACCACAGAGCACTGTAACTTCAGGGTGGAACTTCTTTTCAGTCAAATAATTTTTGTTGTTAAAATTGCTGGGGGTGTTGAATGCATCCTAATTCCATAATCAATAAGAAAACGAAGATAGGTAAACTAGTAGTTTTATAATAAATCAAATTTTAGTTTTGTGTTTGCAAATAAAAATGTTTTGCACACACCCACCCTCAGATTAAGGGTATTTATTTCTGACAGAAATTTACCTTTGTCATTCCATTTTCAGACATAAAAATCTTCGCTTCTAACAGATCCTTTACAGTCCGCCAGATAAATGGAGCGTAATTTCAGACACTGATCCAGATACTTATTCCTGCTTCTGAAAAAAAAATCAAAGTTAGTGTTCCCCTAGGACAAGTATGTTTTAGTAGTTGATTCAGATATTGTTAATTTTTTTTTCATTTCGCCATAGTTTAGACAGGTAAACAGACTGTGTCTGTAGAATGGAACATTTTTATGACAGCTTTTCAAATTAGTGTAGTGGGTTTCATACAAAGCATCTCTGCACACTGTGAAAATCCCGAACTCATTTATTGTTTTACTTGGACATGGTCACGTTCATATGACAGTAGAGTATATGCTGTTGTATTTATTAGGCAGTATTTTGGGGAAATGCATCAGCAGGAGGTAAGACTTAGGCACACCACGTAATTTTACATAAGCATCTTAGGCACTTAAGGTCAGGGTTAGTTTCTAAAGCAGCCTATGAAAAGAGGAGAGAGAAGATGCTTTAAGAAGAAAGTGAGAACAGGAGCCCTAATTTAAGTGCTCTGAGTTGTCCTCAGAAGAGCCTCCTGCTTCATTAGCTATATAGGGAGCAGAGTGAGATACGGTATCCAAATCAGGTGTCTGAAATTAAGCCTTGTATTCTTTGAGTTACTGCAGTTTGAATATTAACCCTTCAACTAAATAACTCTTTCATTGTTATACTGAGAGCTTAGGTGATGTTCTTTCTCTGGATTAATATCAAAGTTAATTTCTGATTTATTGAGTGGCGTATTCCAGCCTAATAGCAAATTTGATCTCTTCTTCATCAGACACCCCCCAACTCCCCCAACCTTTGCTAGTATCACGAGCTTCTGTGATTCTTATTTCTAGTCTCCTTAATATTGTTTCTTAAAACATCGCTCATAGTATCGTGCGATCACAAAATGTTAGTAAGTTGGTAATGGTCCAAGGGGGCAGGGGGAATACGTAAGGTTTATTATTTTAAATGTAATGCTTTTATTGTGGTACTGTTTGACTCTTGGAATTTTAGTACTTTCATAGTTTTTAACAACTGATGGAGGGAGGAAGAGAGCATTGATGTGAATTCTGTGCTCTGGAGAGACTCCACAATTAAGATCACACAGACTAATTCTGGAGAAGCGAGGAAGGCGTCTCCCTCTTCCCATGTGTGAGCAGGAGAGGATATTTCACTAAGAACTGGGGGGGAATATTCTGACCCAATTTGTTTAGGTTTCATTAAATTGTTGTGCGACATTAGCGAAAGCTAAACCTAAAACATATTGTAGTCTGCATTTGTGTTACTTGTTGCAGGATTTTCAATTAGCACTAGTGGAATATATTCCCAATTATTCTTTATAGTGTCTTATTTCAAGTATCGTTAGTATATATTTATTTCATTACACAGGAGTTTTACGTAGATCATATATTTTGTTTGGGACTATGGCCTTGTATTTGCTTGTGTCCACAGAGTACGTAGAAGAATCAAAGAATATAAATTTTAAATGTTGTTGTCCATCGGGCATTTCATGTCAAGTTTTTGTTGTTAAGGCATCACGTGTTTTTTTGATCAAATAGTCTATTTATTGATGGCTTACAATTTTTTATAGGATTACAGAGTTAAGACTTTGCTATAATAGCATTGATATGAATTGTTCTACTTTTTTTGTACAGGACCGTTAAGAATACAGTTTTCCATGTGACATAAGAAGTCCCATCAAGAGGCGAAAGTTAAAATTACCGTTCCGTAATGTAAACCTGATTATGGAAATAGGGGTTCTTTCTACTGATCTGTAACAGTGTCTCAATCATCAGTCTTGTGACTGAGATTTGCTCCTTCTGCTATAATTTACGGACAAGCATCTGTTAAATTATTTTGTTAGTTTTCAAGATAACCTTTCAAAACTCTGCGGTTTATAAATGATAGCAGAAAGAACAACAAGATGTGACTTTCCAATGCCATCTTTTCTGCTCAAAGTGTATGTGCTGCAAGTGGAGCCTGGTGTGCCTGTAACTATGGCACGTAATGTGCACGATTTGTTGCAGTCTGCATTGTAACGCAGTTTCATCAGTAGTTCAGTCTTGACTGTGCTTGATCCTTGCTGACAGCAACAGCCATGTCTTCTGGTTTTGGTCTTTTTTTTTTTTTCTCCTTGAGTTAAGACAGAATTAATTTTCGGAATTGGCAGACCAAGGAAAACGAGAGACTGTAAGCCTTTCACGTACCAGCAGGTGCTACAGCAGCAGTGTAGTACTGTTTTCATTATTACTTAAGTCATAATTGTTTTTGATCACTTTAATGGGGACCATAATTTGGATAAAGAGATATTACTGAAGTCTTGAAAATTAGATCAGAAATGAATGCTTTAAAAATGGATTTCGAGATCTTTATTCTTCATGAACGATGCGTCTTACAAATGTTTAAAATAGGGCTACCTCGACTGACCTTTTGTTAGATGGAATTTGCTTTATAAGGTACTGAAAAATCTTTTCTTACTGGGAGCTTTCTATTGATTAGCAGAACAAGTCATTCTGGATTATTTTACCTCTTTGTCTCTCTACCATCTTGATGTTTTTGAATTCAAACTTGGTTGTAGGTAATCAGTGGGATTTTTCTATTATGCATGCTTTATTGCTCCTAGTTATAAAAGTATTTTGTCCATTAAATACTGTCTGTACATGATTTACAGGTAACATCATGTTCTCTGGTACTATTTCTTTCACAGTTCCAACATCTTGCAAGCCCAAAACAGCTAAACAAGTTTCTTGGCAGTTAAACGAAATCTTTATGTGAAATATGTTCACAAAGTGGTCAGTAGGATGAAGTTGTAAGTGAAGTGTTATGTCCTTACGGGTTTTTAACATACCATTAAACAGTGAATATCTCCAGGTAGCTTTCTAGACCAAATAAACTGAGAACTGTATGCTACTACCCATATTGTGTTAGACAATTTGTTAACAGAATTTTATCTTGAGGGCATGAAGTGTTTTCATATGAATTTCGAGAGTATTTTCCCCCGTCAACTAATACTGTTTTCTGCCTTGAAGAATTTATTTTTAAGTGATCTCTTATGGGATAATTTTTACTCAGGAGTCATGCCATATACAAGCATTCTCCAGTAATAAATATCAAAATTCCTGATTGAACTTGGCTTCGTGGCATTGCTCTTTTTTGGGTGGTAAGCTAACTTAAGGCACTCCCATCCTCAACAGTCTTCACCTAATCCTCCACCACCCTTCAGTTATATTGGCACAACCAGTTGTAAGGATACATGGGAAAGGGAATTAGTTCAGCTTAAAAGAAAATGGGTGGGGAGCAAGAGTATGAAAGAAATAAATTCTCCTTCCCAAAACTGCTTTTTGGCAGATGGTTTTTGTTGCTGAACAGTATGAGTATGCCTGCAGGGAGTGCTGGTAGAGTCTCTGCTTCGTGTGTGGAAAAGCAAGTGTAACATCTGGGTGCATAAGGAATGGGATGAGAAGCTCATGTCCGGTTTATGAAAATGTTTCTTTAGAGTCTGGGATGCAACATGAACTAAAATAGTAGGTGCAATACTGGACACCCCATCCAATGAATTATTTTGCAGAATTATAGGGGATTTAAGATAATGGCCGTGATAGAGATCAAGGCCCTGGAAAAACTTGCCTCGACACACATGAGGCAGAGAGCCTGGGATTACTTATGTTTCAAAGGAGAATGTTAAGGAAAGTTATAAACCCATCTATAATAAATGGCAAATGACAGTGTTGATCAGGAACTTCTAGTCTTCTTTTCTTGATACAGTATCAGTTGAAATTACAATGAAGTTATAAAGTGTGAAATCCAGATCTGGTAGAACGAAATACCTATTCTGTCATAAGATTCCTGAGATCATGGCATGTGTCTCAAGTCCCCAGAAATGTTGTGGTAAAGACTTTTAAGGACTATTCCACGGCATATTTCAAGGCTCAAGTCAATATGTGTTGGAGATGTGAGAGACAGGTTCTCTGCATCTCTTGTAAGGTTCATCTGGATGCAGTGACGAAATACGGGAGGGGATACAAACATCAGGCTCCAGGAACATACCGAGGAACTTAAAGCATTCAGGATGCACAGGATAAAGGAAATTCTGAGTTCCTGAAGCTCTTACCCTGAGGGGCTGAGAGGAGGCTCCTGGCCAGGGAGCAGCCCAGCATGTGCAGGCAGTGCTTTTGTTCTGAAGTGTTGCTAGAAAGTATTTGCAGGTGACGGGTGGGAAAGGGCCTTTTGAAATCTAAGGATTGCTGTGTTCCTTCTGGCCATCTGGGAGCGGGGAATAAAAAAATACATTTGTAAATGGCACTGACAATTTGAAACAGGATTGCCTAGGTCAGTAACAGGTATTCTGCAAACCTGTAGGTTTGTTGTCTTCATAAAATGCAAACTATGATGGTGGGGAAGAAAGTACCTTTTTATTCTTTAATGTTTTCCTATTTAGTCTTCCTTCCTCTTCATGTGTAGTGCAAGAAGAAAGGGATACCCTAAAAAAGGCAGGTAGCAGTAAGATCTGCAGCATGTTAATCTGTTACAGCACAGTGCCGCCTGTGCTCTCTGCTTCCTGTTCTTAACTGGCCTGTTTTGTGATACGAAATTATTATATACATTGGTTTCATCATTTTCACCATTCCATTCTTTGTTGATTATATAAATTTGGAATGAAAAGTTATTGAGGCTGTGAATGTTTCTTATTTATATAAGAATACATATGCATCTATATATATGTACAGCACTGAGGACAGTGGGACCTGACCTTTGTGGAGTTTGTCCATGCGAACAGAAGGGAAGGACATCACTTACGAACCCTATCACGCAGTACTGGTGCTTAGGTAAATTAGATCTTCCTCTCCCATCCCACCAAATCGACTAAATCTAGTGGTTCTCATTGTAGAACGTTTTGGGACCTGGCAAAAAAAAGGTAAATCATTGCCTAATTTATCATTTTAGATCACTTGTGAATAATGGGTGAGGCTTCAAAAGACAAAAGAAAGCCACAAAGAGGAAAGAAGAAACAAGACATTTTTAAGTCCATGAATTTTCCTTTAATTTCAAGAAAACCGTTGGAACAATTCAACTGTTTTTAATCACCTAGAAGTAACCCAATTATCTTCACAAATTCATGTTGGCTATTACTTGTCTAAATTGTCAGATGACTCTAATACTTGGTTTGCCATAAATTTAATGGTCTTGCATATAGTGAAAAAATATACTTTACTACATATTGGGATTTTTGTTAAGCCTTTAAACGTTTCAATGCCTTACAATACTATCATAAACAAGATAGGAAATACTGGCTAGATGGAAATAACTGGAAGTTGAGTGTGCAAGACTGGTTGGAAGATAATACACAGAGCGTAGTTATCAGTGGTTCACTTTCCAAGTGGAAGAATATCTCATTATGAGATCTGCAGAAGCGGCTGCTGGTTGAATACTGTTATGTATTTCCATTAATGAGCTGGATGATGAGCATTCATGTTAAATCTGTAGATGACCCCAAACTAGGAGATGTCCAGGTATGTATAGAACAAAATTAGAATTTAGGAGCGTCTCAAGAAATAGAATAAATCATTAGGAAAAGAAGAGCTAGGGTGCAAATTCTGAGAAGGATTTTATGCAGGAATAATCAACTATGCAAATATAGTATTAAAAATAGCTAGTCAAGCAGGGTCATACAATAAGTTATAAACTGAGCACGAGATAGTGGTGCAGGGCTGTCACAAAAAGAGCAAATGCTATACTGGGTTTTATAAACAGGAGAATCACCCGAAAAATGTGTGAGTTAATCCTCTAGCTATTTTTAGTGCTTGTAAGACATTATTACTGAGACTCTGAGGAGTACATTAGGTACTGTGTGCTTCCAGGAACTTTTAGACCAATTGGAGAGAGTCCAGGAAAGGTTCAAAGATAGAAATAATATGTGGCTTACAAAGAAAGCTCAAAATAAAAAAGAAAGACTTCCGTTTTTAAGTATGTAAAATGCTGCTGTAAAGAAATAGGTAGCGTGTGTTCCCAGGCCATGGTGTATAGGCTCAGTTGAACTGATGCATTTAAATTGAAATAAAGGTGGCTTAGGCTACACATACGGGAAACTTTTCAACAGTGGGGAACAAAGCACTAAACAAATTGAGTTTGGAAGGTTTAAAAAATCCAGGGTTGCTTAGAAGTGCCAAGGAGAAGAGCCTGTTGGAATTGCTAGATCCTCTTGTTCTCACTCCTATCTGCAGATCTTTTTTTCAGTCTTCTGGATGTTTTGATCACTTAGTTTGATCTTATCTCGTTACTACATTTGTTTCTTTCCTTCTTGTGGTGCTGCCTGGTATTTTCTTCTTCCTTGCCATGCTGTTTTGTTTCTGCTGATTTCTGCTCGTTTGGGTGTAGAACAGAAAAACAGTTGTTTCTCTTCCATGAGTTAGGTGAGGGTTTTTTTGGTCTTGCTTGTACAAAAGCATACTTTGACAAATCACCTTTCTTCTCAGGGGTCAGTTTTTCAGATCATCTTGTCTTGCAGGTGTCCACTGAGCTTAAGTTCTCTCTGCAGCTTCTCTCTTCCATCGCTACTTCTGATTTCCATCTGAACTCTGTCTCTGTTCCCAGCTGGATCTCTCATGTGAAACTGTCAAATATCGATTCGTAGTTAATGTACATTCTGCAACTTTTGTGCCTCTCTATTTTGGTTGTCTGAAGGTTTTGGTTTCTCCTGCCTCAAGAACCATCACCATTTTAAAGTGAAGGCACTCCCTTCTGCACAGCTCCCCTTTCGGGTGCTCTTTGCTTATTGGCCTTTTCAGTGAGAGCCCTCATTTTTAAACCTTTCTCCAAAGCCCGTTCTGCGTCCTGATTTAATAGCAGGAGGTAACTCTGGTAGTTGTCCTGATCCTTCTACACGTGAAGTCACTGACTTCTTTTGTTTACTTTTTCCTTGTCAGGCTGATGGAAAGTTAAAAACTGGAATGCCCTTAAATGATGCCTTCATCAAACTTTGGAATCTAGTAGTGGCAAGAAAACATCTTGGTCTTGACAGCTTTTCTGAGTTAGTAGTACATACGCTGATGTGCTTTTGTCCTTCCTTGTCTCCGTATCAGCCAACGGTAACTGTGTTAGGTGGAAGCGAGCATCTTAATTCCTCTTGGCTGTTTTTCCTGGTCAGAATTTTGAGTGCTGCCTTCACTTTCAAGTTTTTTCAGATCTGTTTTTGTTTTAGTCTCGGTTTTGTTCTTGTGTCAGGTTTTTACACAATTGTCTTTGTAATTGAGTTTTCAATGCAACTTTTATTTAAGATTTTCTTTCTGCCATCACAGAATGAATGGTTGTCTTACTGTCTCTTGGGTCTGTATTTTTTTTTCCAGAAAGGGTATTTTGTCCATGTGTGGCAAATAGAATCAAATTTCAATCCAGGAACCCTCTGTAGTTGCTGTTGGCACACTCCTCCTCTCCCCAGAGCCACCCGGAGCGAAGAGCCAAGCCACCTCGATAGGGGAAGGCTGTCGGATGTCCAGAAATGCCCCGAGAGATCCTCGCTGTTATTATTGAGCAGTACTAGAATAAGCCTTTCTTCTTTCTGCTCTATATTTTATAATCAGAATTTAGTTTTAACCCTACTAATAATGAAAACCTAATTAGGAAAGAGGATATTTTTGATTGCTTTTAGTGTGTGTACTGTTTTCACATCGTTTTCAGTTTACTTTGTCAAGAAGGGTTTTCATCTTAAGCACTTTCATGTTTCTTAAAGTAGTTTCAGCTGTTAATTTTGGTCATTCATTCTGCCTGTTCTGCATGGTTTTTGTTTTGATTTTTTTTAACTTTTCATTTTGTTACATTTTAGTGTTCAGGTTTTTTTTTTTTTTTTTAAATTGATATTTTCTTAAGTGTTAATGGTCTTTTCTCTCAGCCTAAAATCCAATACCCTTCATCAGTCATTATCAAGCACAGCACAAAATTCTGGAGAGGTACTCCAGGATTTGCTTATCTTAACAGAGGCCCAAATGAGTGTACTAATGTTGTCCTTTTACCAGATACACAGCGTTTCCATGCTCAAATAAAGCAGACTTTGACATTAAGTGTTACCATTTGTTAAGAGAATTTTGTTCTATTTAGCACAGTTGGTTATCCCTAACAGGAAAGCAAACTTGCACTATTACTTTATTGATTATTCGTCAAGCATTTTGGCTTGGGGGAAAATTTCATTTAGAACCGTATCAGTATTTATATTTGCCTATTTACTTTTTTTTGTTGTTTTCTTTATTTTGATCACCATTAGGGGAATTCCTTGGTACTTTTTAGTAATTCCTGTGACATTGAAAGTCACAAAAGTGAAAGACTCAGGCAGAGAACCCGACTGTCTGTACAGAGTGGGATGCAGTACCTTATTCTTTTAGTGAGGCTGTAGCAGGTCTGATGTCAGTCACTTCAGAGACCTTTAGACCTCAGTGCTCATTTATTGCTAAAATGTACCAGCTCTGCTCCTGCATTATGAAGATCATCTGTCAACACTTTGAGATATTCTCCTTTGTTATTAAGCTTGTGATGCTCTACACTGTCAGGTTTTTTGCCAATTATAGTTAAGGTACAATGGTGTATTCACTGGATCAAAGTCTCACACTGGCGGTAGAGGAATGATTTGTAAGTCTTTATTCATCTGAATTGTACAATAGAATACCTGAGGAATGCAAATAATCCCTCTAAGGACTCAATAGAAAAGCTGTTAAAATGACAGTCTAAGACTATTATTATTCTGAATTGGTGTTTTAGCCAAAGTAATTATTTCTTATCTTGTTGTTCCACAATAGTTCTTAGTTTATTAGTTACGATGACCATATTTACCAAACAGAATTTGAATCCGATTTTTGACGTTACTTTTATGCTCAATTCACTTTTTCAAGTTAGCATGTTTCATTCTGTCTTTCACTTGGTGCGTTATTTAATTAGTCTAGAGACCAGTGTTAGATACTTTCTTTAAAAAATATAATAAAAAAAGGTGTACGTACAAATGTTGAAGTACACTTTGGAATAGCAGATCCATTTCTAGATACATTTTCTGTAAAAGGTTGACATTTTTAAGTTCTGAACTTTGATATCCAGTTTGTTAGCCAAAATAAATTAGTTAACTATAAATGTCAGTTTTAGAAATGCTGTTAAATGTCACATGTCACATTCAGAAATGCACCTTAATTGTGATTTTCGGTTCACACTTTTCTGAAGGCAATAGTGTTTCAGTACCAGTCCTGGATACCAGACTATATTTTCACTGGATAACTGGAGGAAAAAAAGATTAGTATAATGAGGATTGAAAACTACTGATGGGGTATTTACATAAGTAAATGATAGAAGACCAGCCTTATATAACAAACGTGTGAAAACTGTTGAGTGAACTTTTATATTCTTTGTCCCATCTAAAACCCTACTCAGTGGGCCATGCACTTAATCTCATAATAGCTCTGATCCCCTGCTATTTTCTTTGACAAATGTGTGTTGATGAACTTGTGGTTCAGTTCATTTTTTTCTGAAGTGACATTTGCATTGATTATTTAAAGGTTTGCAGGCCACAGTTTCAAAGCACTTTAGTATAATAGCAGTTAAAACCTTAGTCGAAATCTTGGAGATTAGCAGGACTAAGAAAAAGAACTCAGCAAGCATAAAACCCTGTGCTGTATGGTGGGTGCTTCAGGTCTGAAACATCTATGGCACCCAAAATGTACTGTATTTTGTACTTTGTGTCTTAGTGTACAGGAGATACTCCTATGCCTCATGAGTTTTCTTGCTGAGCATACAGAGTTGTCATTCTTACCATTCACACCTGGTCAGAAATAGCACCCTATAAATAACATTGAACTCTTACAGGTAATTTATGAATGTCTCCCTTAAATTTAAAATAAATAGTATTTGCAGTCATGAACGTGATGCCTGTGTTTAAAGGTGGCTTAAACATCAGCTCTTGCTGCCAAGACTTTCTTAATTTTTAATAGGGTATTGGACATTCAAAAACTAGCTCCTGAAATCTGTATCTCTAAATTTGTA
>VYZM01017468.1:133889-165514 GCA_013398915.1 Dromas ardeola | reverse complement strand
AAGAGATGTACAGCAAACTGTTCCTGGTGCTGCCAGTTGTTGAAGGTGAAGAGAAATAGGAAATGTGATTCTTTATTTAAAAATAATAGTAGTATAATATCTTGAAGCTTTGTCCTGGGGAGACAGTAGGAAGGTGGGAGAAACTAGTAGAAAGAGGGCCCTGTATTCATTAGCTATGGCATACTCCAGGATCAATAGCCAGAAAAAGCAGGGTGCTGCTTGCTATCTAGGAGTTTATAGAGTGTAGCGTTCTTTTCTGTCCGCTAATATCAGCGGCCCTAGCCACTGAGATGCCTTTAAAAAACCCCACCCCAACCACTGAAGACCCCCAGTTCTACCACATTTGAGAAATACCGCTCTTGGAAGTCTCAGGAAAATGTACGTCCACAGATCTACAAAGTTTTATTCAGTTAGCATTTTAGATTGCAAGTATTTAACCTCTACCGAAACCCTAGTTATTGTCTCAAATTATGCCTATTTCTGATAGATTAAATGCCAAACAGAAACCAAGAAACAGTGAAATGTTAATGGAGTACACCTGAAGCAATTGCTGCCTGTTAATGCCTTGACCTTGGAAAGCAATACACAAAAAGATGGCATCATAAAACCGTGCAATTCTTATGAATATGTATGTGCTACTTGATAATAATGAATGTGGTACAGCCATGCATGCACTACAAGATAATGTTGTGCCCTTTGTTGTCTACAGGTTGATAAAAATTAAAGAGTGGGTGGACAAGCACGACCCAGGTGCTTTGGTCATTCCTTTTAGTGGGGCCTTGGAACTCAAGTTGCAAGATATGAGTGCTGAGGAGAAACAGAAGTATCTGGAAGAGAACATGACACAAAGGTTAATTAGCATTCATTTTCCCTACACTTTATTATCAACTATTTCCTTGCAGTAATTTAATTGCTTGCGCTGATAGAATAATAAATGACAGAGTAATTACCATTATAAAGAGAGAATCTTCTCCTTTCTTTACCATGAGACAGAGTGAAAAGATTTATTTTAAATTAAGTTTTTAACTGTCATCTGTCATCTCTGTACAGTGTTTTAATTATAACATAGGTATTAGTTATGTATATTTTTGAGAAGGAGTGATCACCAAAACTGTTTCGTCATCCATGGGGAATAGGGACGGTGGAGAAAATTTTGCCATAATTTTTCTGAAGAACTATAATAAATTGTTTCAGTATTGAATTTCAGTCAAACAGTTACGCTTTCATGACCTGGAGTCCTGAAAATTGCATGAGACCAAAAGTGCTGCCTGATAGGGTGATTTAAATTTATCCCATATTTCTATATCCTGCTGAATAAACAAATCAAAATACAGTCTTTATGATGCTGCAGTAAAAAAAAAGTAGTTCTTCTGAAGAGAGTTCAAAGCAAAAGGCTACTGCGATTATTACTGTGTTTAGAAGTAGACCCGATGTCTTCAAAATATGTGATGTCTTTCCCTGTAAATTGATTACTTGGGGCATTTAGCTGGTTCATGTGTGTGTGTTGAATGAATTGGATTCATTTTTTTTTTTTTTTTTTTTCTTTTCGCATCATCATTATCATCATCCCCGTCGCCGGCGTCGCGTCGCTCCCGCTCCGCCGCTGCNTTTTTTTTTTTTTCAGTGCTTTAGCAAAGATCATTAAGGCTGGATATGCGGCACTCCAACTAGAATACTTTTTCACTGCAGGCCCAGATGAAGTGCGTGCATGGACCATCAGGGTAAGATTCATACTTATTCATCAGCTATATCCAGTTCCACACTATTGAATTCAGATTGATATCACTGACTTTGAAGTTTGTCATGGTGGCGGTTAGCTAGTCATTACAGATGAGGTTTTTGTCCAGGATAACTTTAATTATTTGTGAGCTGCTGAACAGTGAAAGTGGAGCTGCATTGATTGAGGCAGGTAACAATTGATTCTGCCTATTACATAGTCTGAATTTCTTCATCCTGTAGAATCTGTCTACCCTCCTCCTGTGGTCAGAGATAAGACGTACCAGTATTGTGCTTGCTTAATCTGTGTGACTGGGTTTGTCTGCAGTGAAATTGATGTTGCTTTTCATTTTGTATTCACTAAGTTTGTTTGGGTTGCGGGTGGTTCATTCCTCCTTTGCTTTGCTCGGATTACATTTTCAGCAATAAAAGCAATATAACATCATTATATTCCTCATGGATACACAGTTGGGCTCAAAAACCTAAAATCAGTGTGCAGTAATTCAGGTCTTTTACTGACTTTAATATTTAGACCTAGTTTATTTTGGTAGTTTTATATGTTTAGCTGGGAACTTATGTAATGCCTAAAATTATATTACGAATTTTAAATATTGATGTAGAATGATTATAGCCATAGAGATCGACTAATTTATTCCCAGAGGACAGTAAGAGCTGAGCTGTAGTGGTTTGCCTTTGAATGCAAATATGTTATAATATAAAGATTAGTATTGAAAAATATTTTGAAATGCATGTGGTTAGAAACTCTATCTTAAAAAATACAAAAATGTCAACTTACGGAGATGCAAATCTGTCATTGAGCTGTTGGTTTTTGCATCAGTGTGTTTAGTGCTGTGCAGTGAATTTCTGCACTGTATTTAATTTCATTCAATGGAATTAATTTGTTTTCATTAATCAACGTAATTTCCAGTAAATGTATATTTTTAGTGATACTGCTACAGATGTTTGTGTATATGTTTTTGCACATTAAACTTATTTTCCTAAAAGCGCGTTTATTTTTTTAGCCTTTTCATCTCGTCTCCTTTTACATGATAACTGCTAGCTAAAGTGCCTGGAAGAGCTACCAAAATAATATAAAAGCTGAAGTTTTGTTGTTCTGATTCTTGCCATAGCTTTTAAAAGCACATTCTGAAACTCCACTGTTTTCGGTAGGAGAAATGCTTGCTCTTTATTAGAAAATTTGAAAGCTGGTTTATCTTAAGACTGATTGTAAGTATCTTTGATTTAATGTGCAAAGATATTTAGTCAGGTAAGCATCAGTGAGTAGCCATATTAACCCAATACATCTTTTATTGTAAAAACTGTGCTTTACACTGTCAGACTCCTTAGCACTTTAACATGCTTTATTAAGCAGCCTTTAGGTCACCATTATTTCTCAAATTTCTCTCCATGGTTGTGTGTGCACAGAATGTATGTCCTTGTAATTTAAAGCATGCAGTTACAATGCATTCCCCTCTATTGCATAAACTTAAATTATCTTATAATAGTTGCCTGTGATTTTTTTTTTATTTTTTAGTGATTCAATTGTTGCCATTTTGGTAAGAATACTCATTTTGTTCTATATTAGACTTACTAAAATTATTCTGAAATAAAAATAAGCTGATATGTAGGGCTTGAGACCCATAAATCATTTTTGATTACAAATGCGGTTCGCCAATGAATGTTATCGTTTAATTGAAATTATTTGAACGTAAGTAAAAGTCTTGAGTAATTCGATTTTTAAAGTTATTTAGAAATCTTTATTTTCCTCACTTTCTGTGTGGAGAGCTAGGGATCGAAGTGAATCCCACAACAAAACACAATCATAGCTTCTAAAATCAATACTACCGTTGATACCTATTAGGAAAAACAAAGCTGCCCTTCTTTAATACCAGTTGGTTTATCTGTGGCAAAGGCATCTGTCTGTATGTCCCAGTATTGAGAATTACCCAGCTGTATGCGTGACATTTTAACTGATACGCAACAAAGTTTCAGCAGATCCTGAAAGCATATCAAAAAGGAGAAACCTCTTGCCTGCAATCAATCTTCCTAAATGCAATTAATTTTCTTCCGGTCTTTCCTTTGACAGAAAGGGACGAAGGCTCCTCAGGCAGCAGGGAAGATTCACACAGATTTTGAAAAAGGATTCATTATGGCTGAAGTAATGAAATATGAAGATTTTAAAGAAGGAGGTTCGGAAGCTGCTGTCAAGGTGAGCTCCCCAGCTTTTTCTTCTCCCTTCTTCCACATGTGCCATTTTTCCATTTCAAGTCTATTTTTCACTGGGAAGAAGTTCTTGATGCTAAGCTAATCTTAACGGTCACCTCTAGTAATAGATCAGAGTCTATTTTCATTTTTTACTTAGGAAAGAATTCAAATGCACCAACTTACTGAACAGAAATGCAACTATTTCAGTGTCCAGGATATGACCGTTTATGGACTAAATGTCAACACTAAGACTGAATGCTATGCTAATTTTTTTTCTCTGTTTACATGTTAGTGTTCAGAATTTAATACGCTTTAAAAGGAGCTTGTTTTTTAAAAATATTTTTTTTTTAAGATGAGGTAGCACATTTTTGAATCACCTCTAAAAGAAAACGCAAGAAACGCAGAAAATCTGTTTCTTCTAATAATGCGTCGTCTTGTTTTGAGTTTGCAGTGAAGGTATTACAAGTATCGGATGCAAATGGTTAAGAAAATACGGTATTGTAAAAATGTGACTCTTTTTCAGGATTAGTGGATTCCAGTTCTAGACCCTGATAGGCATAACTAGAATCTTAAAATTTACCATTTCGGTATTTAATTCAGTCGCCCTTTGATGTCTTATTCAAAAATGCCATGCCTTACTTTGACGGCTCAGGGTGCCAGTAATAGTTGTATGTAGTCCACGAAAATATATTACAATAGGTGAAGTTTCCTAGTTACTATCTATTGAATAGACAGTGAAGATATTTAATGAAAAACTTTTTTCTTGAGCTCACGCTTCTTTGTAGTGCCATTTCTCTTAAGAAGAGTTTGATCTGCTTTCTCAACACTAGAGGGCAGAGACTGATTGGGTGCCCAAAGTTGTGCCCTTCATGTAGCTGACAAATTATATCTGATTTGAAGTTATTAAATATGAAATGAACTTGTACATGGGAAATAAATGTCATAAGAAAAGCTGTTATTATTCTCTGTGTTGCTATTGCATTATTTCCAGCTTCTTTAGGCAGAGAAACTTCCCTTTTATTTCATACACAGTTGATTTCTCGTTTGGCATTTTTGATGTTTTATTAAGATTTGTATTTTATAAAGTTGCAATTACAAAGCACATTGGTTTGATTTAATCAATCTCAGCATTTGAAGGTTCCTACGTCTATAATGTGTTAAAGAATTTAAAAGGTTCAGCTTTATTGTTTGCTATTTGATAGCTTGAAAGGTATGCAAAACTATGATTTCAGATTCAGCTTATTCTCAGTGGTATCACTAAGGAAGATCATACTGAGCAGCGGGACTTTAATAGGTTTGTTTGAACCCCAGGAAGTGAGGGGGGAAAAAAAAAATCCCAGTATAATTGGTTCGTTGCGGCATGTGAAAAGGGAAGTAGAGTTGTAGTTGTAAAGTGAAGCCACGGCTATAAATAAATCTAATATTCTGCAGTCAGAAACCACTTTATGTAACCAAGATTCAAATTTTGCCGGCAACAGTTTTTGATGCTCAAATCTGAGTGTTCTCGCTGAGAAGCTGCATCAGTTAGTACCTCTTAATCTCCAAGTATTTTGCGTATATATTTTTATTTGCTTTTCACAATGTGAGATTCTAGACGTCAAGCTTCCATGCTCAAATTATAATTTAATGATTAAATTTTTACTGTTTTGAAGTATCTGTAAAGCAAGGATATTTGCATTTGTTACTCAGTTTTTAAATCAAGGTTAGGAAAAAACCCCTTGCTCTTAGAAAAATGCGTTATATTACTCTAGTCTTTTCTAATTTGCATTTAATGCAATGTTTCATGCCATACACAGTACTAATTCCTTTTATATTGCTGGTAAATTTCAAAATTAAATTTGGGGGCTTTTCGGAGTCGACTGAAATAACAGCGATAATGGGAGTTGCTTGCTTTGTATGTTATCAAGTTGATCGATTTTTAGGTTTGATTTTGTGTGTGTCTAACACCAGTACAGCATAACTAATTTAATGCCAGTGCTGTGAACTATACACTGAATAGCTCTGTGTGGGCTTTGTAGTCTACGGGGATATCACATTATTAGCAATCATATCTGCTTAGGCAAAGCTGGCTTCTACAGATGGCTGCTTTCAAGTGCAAATGAACTGGTTAGACGTGTCTTGTTTAATACATACTCAAGATTCACAAATGGGTATTGATTTTTTCAACCAGTGTTTCTGATAGCAATGGAAATGGATTAAATGGTCTCCGGAGAATTTAAAGGAACACTGTCACTTTTAATTAATTGTAAACTGGTAACAAAAATACATAAACTTGCATTAGTGTGTCAAAATGTGTTTAATTAAAGAAGTCTATGCCACTTTGACAGCATGTAATACTGTGCTAAAAAAAAAAAAATCCACATTGTTACTTTGTGTAGGTCTTTTTCTACAAGTATTTCTGAGTAATAAATGTATTTGTCTGTAAAATGTCTCTGTACCTGTGCCTGCAGCTTGCACTTGCTGGTGATTTTTACAGCGCCGTTTTATTAGTGTTTACGCCATCAATTAGTCTAATTACTCTTGACTTTGAGCATTATTAGGATCTTCAAAGGAAAGAACTAGTAAGTCTACTTGAAAGTAAACCTTTTATAGTCTAAGCAAATTTCCGGGGGAGGAGGGATATAAAAACACTTGCAAAATATTATTTATTATTTATCAATATTGTCACATAGGATCAGGTCAATTACTATCACGCTATATATTTATTGTCCAGGCTCTTTTATCTGCAGTTTTCTGTAGACAGGCATCACTGTAAACATGTAAATAAGGAACGACAGCAAGAAGGTTATCGAGCCTCTAAATTCCTAGAGAGCAATATGGGGAAATACGTTGCTTTACAGAGCAGGTTTTGTGAAAGAAAGGTGTGTAAGTTAACTATGTACCATTAATCTGATCTGTTCTACTGCAACTAAGGTCATTAGTTAACAGCTTTCCTGTAATGGGATCTTAGCATGCCACCACTGTGATCGTGTCATTGAGAATAATGGCACAGTGAGGTCTTGCATGGAAGCACTTTCTCCTGCAAGAGGAAACTTCAAAACAGGAACGGTTATTGAACTAAAGCAGAAGCTCTCAACTTTTCCATATTGTAGACCACTTTTCAAGATAAATGCTTCTGCAGACCACCTCCCGCCCAGTCTGTCAGTCCTAATGCTGCGGCTTCTCTGTAGCCTCTGTAATACCAGGTTTAATTACGACGAGATAAAGACAGAAAAATATAATAATAAATTCTAATGCGGAGAGCACTGATATTTAATAGATTCCTTGCCTATTTTCTGCTCTCCTCAAGTACAGCATTTTCATAACGAATTTCCTTTTCATGTCTTTGGTCTATATGCCTTCTCCCGTATCCTGGTTTCACAGCCTATCTGCCCTTATATCTGTCCTTCTGAAGCAAATTTCTTCTAAAGGAAATTTCTGACGGAAAAACCGAGCCTGTGTTTTGTGCTCCTCAGCCCTTCATTATCTGGGCACAAGCAGACAAGAGAGCCCCGCTCGAAGCACAAGGCACGTACAGTTGTGACTTTTGCATAGCGTTCCCGTCTTTAGTTTTGACAGTACTCGCTTGTCCTTTGCTGGAGCCGCTCAGAAGTAGTTCATGTACCAGTTTAATAGCAGCCGTGCAGCAAACTGTTGCCCATCGCCCTTTCCAGCAATACTGTTTGAGATTCCTGCCGCCAGTGTTTGCCATCTGCAGGTTTTTTAGATGAAGAAAGTCTGAAAGAAGGGGGGGGACGGGGGTTGGGGGAAGAGTTGTTTTAGTGTCATTTATCTTAAGACTTGCCAGGGTTTACAGATTTACCACTATCCAATGCCGATGGCATTTAAGCACCGCCGATTCAGTGGAGGTTAAATTATTTTTGTATATCTTCTATGTGTATGTAAAACCAAATTATGTCAAACTGAGGGAGTGTTGTGGCTGTCAAACTCGGAAGCTGAAGTAGTACCATTTCTTTACCAAAATGTGTTTTAAAATTACAATTTGAAAATACTATAAAATGTCTAATGAAATAACCTGTTTTCCTTTTGTCTGTTCTGTTTACAGGCTGCTGGAAAATACAGACAACAAGGCAGAAATTACATAGTGGAGGATGGAGATATTATCTTCTTTAAATTTAATACACCTCAACAACCCAAGAAGAAATGAATATCAGATGTTGTTCATTGCTCAGAAATAAACTGTGCTGCTTCAAAAAGCATAAGAATTGGAATATCTGGAAACAAAAAGCATACGGTTTCTACCTAGGGAACTTCCCCTCCCCCCAGTGAAATTATTCTTGTTTGTTTTGAATTAAAATATGGCGCCTTCAGCGAACATGCAAGTTCACTAAATGTGAACAGCTTTGCATTTCAAACGATTAAGACCCTACTCCAAATTGTAGAAGCTTTTCAGGAACCATATTACTCTCATGATACTTCATTAATCTCCATCATGTATGCCAAGCCTGACACGTTTGACAGTGAGGACAATGTGGCTTGCTCCTTTTTGAATCTACAGATAATGCATGTTTTACAGTACTCCAGATGTCTACACTCAATAAAACATTTGACAAAACCAGCCTTGGTGTGTTTGGGGATGTCTGTATTGACTGACTGTGGTGTGCTGAATGCGATACGGCACCTGGTGGATGCTGATTACAGAATTTTAAGACGTGTATGATACAGTAACTGGCAGTGTGGGGCAGCTGCAATTGTATCTCGAAAGTGAGTCTTTCATGGGAATCAGAAGATTAGGATGCCAATGATTTGTCTCAAAAAAGTTAATGAATCTGTAGATGGACGTTCACTGAAAGATGATAGTAAGGATAATAAGAACGACGGCAGCGTAAATTATTTTTACTGGAGAGGGGAAACGTATGTAGAAAAATCACGTTATCTTTGAGACTGAAGCTTTTTTGTGTTCAGATCATTTTGAAAAAGTATTTATTTTTTGCCTTGAAAGTATTAAATTGTGGAGGCTGGAGCAGCGGTGCCTGATGTTGTGTGTTGTCCTCTCGGGTCTGGTTTTCAGGCCAGCGGAGGGTGACACAGATAGTGTTGTGCGGGAAGAGGTCAGGCTCCGACGGATGGGTAAGTCGTTCTGCTGAAATAAGGCTGCAGCTGTGAGTACTTTTTTACCCCTTTAACCATGAGGGAGAGCTAGTCTCTTGGGGTAACACAGAAGAATAAGTTGTTGGCAAAAATAAAACCAAGTTTATACTTCTAATGCAAGCTGTAGAATTGCCCTGACTTGCGGTTTGCTTAATGTTTTTAAAGCAGCCTGACTTTTTCTGAAGCGCCTGTGGTTTCAGCTACAGATCCAGTGGGCTCAGGGCTGGGAGAGACGCCGATGTTACCTGCGGCTTGTTGGTGTGCCAAGCCTCTCGCGTCACTGTTAGAAACTTTGAAAAAAGGCTAACCTCCCCTCTGGGTTTAAGGAATTGGGAGCGCTGGTGGTGTCCTGCGCCGAGGCTTCCCTTGGGATGCCGCCTTTGAGCTTCGTTGCTCATTTCTGAAAGAGTAAGACCTGGGTCAGCCGTAGCCGCGAGGCTCATTGTTGGGAAGTTGGCATCATGCCTTTCGTTGCGCTGAGGAGAAAGAGGGAGGGCAGATGCCTTCAATATGTAGATGTTGATTTTGTTTTAAAGAGCGTCTCCTTTTTTCATGGTGCCAGGAGCGGGGAGACTATTGTAAAGCAGGGAAATTAGGACTTCAGATGTTTTGGAACCCTTGAAATTATCTTTCGTATCGTCTCCCTGGTGCGGCTAATATTTGTTCCTGGTGTTATTTTGATGTTTCATAATTGAGAAAAGATTAGGACCACCAAATCTTGTGTTAAAAGTCAAATCCAAAAGAAAACGGAGCCTACCTGTTTCTCTTGGAAGTCAGCAAGGTGCTAGTGACAGAGAAGGGCTCGTGCTGGGTTTTAGATGCAATGAAAGGTGAGCGAGAAGTGGAGTACGTGTGTTGGTGAAAGAGAAGTAACCTTTTCGCTGCACTGACACCCGCTGGAATGTGTTCTCTTGTCCTGCCTGAAATTCGCTCTGGTTTCCAAAATATTCCCATGTTCCCTAATTACTACATGCCAGTGAAGAAGTTGTTAGAAAGGACAGCACAATTAATGGATTGCTTTGCATTTCTGCATCTCTTGGTTACGTTCAGTAAGACATATTTGTTTAGAATTGAATGTGTGTACTTCACGATACCTCCCTGTTCTAAAAATAATTAAAAATTGAACTAAGCCGTTCTTGACGGACGGGGTTTTTGAAGTTATTACAATATTCTGAAAAGAGCGAACAAAATATTTGCCGCATCTTTAAAAATATGTATTCTATAACATTTTATATTTCTGTTTATTAACTTGCCTGAATAGTTTCTCTCTTCAGCCGTTTTAACTAACGTTCTTTTAACTACTGAAGCTAAGCACTTATTCCAGAATAAAGACAAGTTTTGTTGAAAGAAAGAATAATCTGATAAACTTTGTTACTCCTATCGCAGGTGACTTGTGGCAACTGCCACATTACATGTGTGCAGCCTGGGTTTCTCCTCGGTGGGTGCATTTAAGATATACAACTCCTAAAAACTTGTAGGTAAATGTAGCAAGTTTCAAGCACTCTGTTTTAAATAGAATTGTGATTTAATCTAAACCAAGCACAGATTATTTATGCATTTCAATCTGCACAGGTGACTCCAGGTGCTATGTATCAATCCTGCTCATATTTGCTATTTAAGAAAACAAAAAAAAAAAGTGAAATCTGCCTGTGTGCTCTTCACTCTGTGACCTGTCCTCACTGGGGATGACGATGGTGAGTACAAGGAGACATTTTGTTTCTCCAGCTGGAGAAGGGTGACAAAACATTGTAGGCGCTGCTCTTCCAAACTGTGGAAAGTAGAGAATTTTGCAAAAAGGGAGGAGTACGAACCCTGCCTCGTAACTTGCGCCCCTCGTGCCTAATAGCCATGGTGCTGATGGCATGTCTCTGGGATTAAACGAATGCTAGTGGAACAGGGAAGTCATTGCTTCCTGCCTCCAAACTGACCAAGAGAGAGTGAAAGTGATGCGGAGATGCCAGTGAAAGCAGCTGTGCCTGCAGGGGCGTGTGGGTGACTCTGGGAGTAGATCTGGAGAGCAAAATGGTTGGCACGGAGAACCTGATGTTCCCACAGCATGTTTTTGAGGGGCTCCCTCGGACTAGTTGCAGGCTGGTCCCATGAGGAGTTAAGAGTGCAGTTTTCACTTCAGTCTCAAGAGAGAACCAGTTTGCCATAAGATACCCAAGGGATAACCAGTTTGCCTGCTGTGAGACCCCTGTGGGCGCGCATGTGTGTGTGAAGACGTGTCATGAGGAGATTCACTTTTAAAAGTACATTCCTGGTCACATGAAAACATTGTGGTAGACAAGTAAGAGCTTGCTGATGTCTTTTATTGGCAACATCAATAGCAGTATCTAGGTGACGTGCTTGGGCACCCCAATACATGACACTTCAGACCATTAAGGAGCATGGAAATTTAACTTCTGAAGACTTTGTACCCACGGATACCTCTCACGTAGGATGTAGTTTTCTGTCCTAATCAGCGTTTCCCGGAACAGCACAAGGGGAGCAGGTTTGGGCTTTCTGTGTGGATTAATACATCAGATAAAACATGATATTGTTTCCAGAGTATGTTACCTAAAGTAAAACAGATAGCGGGTGTGCTCAGTGGTCAGTGGTGAACTAGAAATAGCTGCCTAACTGCCTGAAACTCAGGAGTGTTTCTCTGGCCATTATGGAAAATGAACATTTTAGTAGGATAAGACCCACCAAAACGTAGCCATCTCTTGACTGCCGTTTGAGCATCTTTGGGCACGGAATGTTCCACAGAGGAATTGAAGGATTTCCACGTCTTCATAAATTCAGTGCTCAGGCTGGTGTGGGTGACAGGCTAAAACACTTACTTCACATGGTTTCAGCTGTGCATTTCTTGCCACAAGATGATGTGGATGCTGAAGGTTGGCAAGAGTTCAAAAATGCCGTGGTGGGGGGACTCCACTCATGGGGAGGGACTCTTTATCAGGGTGTGTAATGATGGGACACGGGGTAACGGCTTCAAACTGAGAGAGGGTTGATTTAGATTGGATATTAGGAAGAAATTCTTTCCTGTGAGGGTGGTGAGGCACTGGAACAGGTTGCCCAGGGAAGCTGTGGGTGCCCCGTCCCTGGAACTGTTCAAGGCCAGGTCGGACGGGGCTTTGAGCAGCCTGGTCTGGTGGGAGGTGTCCCTGCCCAGGGCAGGGGGTGGGACTGGGTGATCTTCAAGGTCCCTTCCAACCCGAAGCGTTCTATGATTCTGTGAACTTGGCTCACAGAGGATGAAGGGAGGGAAATCATTAGAAGTTAGTAGTTGTTTGAAACTAATAATCACTTGTTTTAATTTTTACTCCCCCATACTAATTCCCTATGTTCGATTATGCTAATCCACCATTTCACTTAAATAAAATCAGGAAAACCACCAGAGGCTTTTAAAAAAAAAATAGTAACGACCAAAGTAGCGGTATTCCCCGCATTATTGATATATGTATATTCAGTATATTCACCAATGGATTGAAATAGCGGTGTGCTGGTTGGGCTTTGAAAGTTTTAAAGTAAATTCTGCATTTTAAGGCCATCTTTGAAGCAGTTATTTCTTGGCTTCTATCTCCAGGTAGTGCCCATTCCCCATCCATGGGAATAGACACATATGGCAGCGTGTTGCATATTGTGAAATAAGTTACATGTGCGTGCTTACCGTCGTAAACCGATGATTTGGTAGGTGCCTGCTCATCAGAGCTCATTATGGCCCTGCGCGGCTACAGAATGCCTGTAGCGTTTGATTTTCTACATGCAGAATGTATGTGCTCAGCACAGAAAAACTCTACAGACCGTAGAGAAAATAAAACCCGCGGCTGTTGCAAGAGCACATGCGATGTGTAAGTTAACAAAATACCTTCATCCCAGTCTCGGAAAATACTTGGGCCGGCGGATCTGGGCTGGCTGAACAGGGACACGGCGGTTCCCCTGCCCTTCATGGTGCTGCTGCTGCTGCGGGAAGAGAAGGGCTTGGCTTGGGCTTCAGCTTTGGCTGGGCCCTGTGAACTCTGCACAGCAGGGGGGATCGCAAAGGCCAAGGTTATACATGGGGGTATGGCCAAGCACAGATAAATAACATGCCAAGGGCTGTTTCGGTGAGGGTAGGGATGGAAGAATCATGGAATCGCCCAGGTTGGAAGGGACCTTTCAGATCATCCAGTCCAACCATCAACCCAACTCTGACAAAAACCATCACTCTGTATGACAAAACCCATATCTCTAAGCACTGTGTCTGCCCGTCTTTTAAATACCTCCAGGGACGGTGCCTCAACCACTTCCCTGGGCAGCCTGTTCCAATGCTGGATAACCCTTTCGGTGTCAAGATTTTTCCTAATATCCAGTCTGAACCTCCCCTGGCGCAACTTGAGGCCGTTTCCTCTTGTCCTGTCGTCTGTTACTTGGGAGAAGAGACCGACCCCCACCTCTCTACAGCCTCCTTTCAGGCAGTTGCAGAGAGCGAGAAGGTCTCCCCTCAGCCGCCTTTTCTCCAGGCTGAACACCCCCAGCTCCCTCAGCCGCTCCTCACAAGACTTGTGCTCCAGACCCCTCACCAGCTCCGTTGCCCTTCTCTGGACCCGCTCCAGCACCTCAGTGTCTTTCTTGTGGTGAGGGGCCCAAAACTGGACACAGCCCTCGAGGTGGGGCCTCACCAGGGCCGAGTACAGGGGGACGAGCGTAGGACGAGCACCTCGTCCTCCTCATCGCACTGTTCCTGATACAGGCTAGGAAATACCACTCTGTAGATGATGTTTTTATCCCCAGTGACCCAGAGCCTTCAGCAGCCCCCCTGCCCCACCGTCGGCAGCGATCCCCCGCTGGCCCACGGCAGCACCTCTCAGGCTGATGTTATGGATAATTTAAGCCTGGACTGGAAAGCGCAGAGTTAAATCCCTGCGCTGCTTGTACCTCTTACACCCAGTTCACTTGCTGTGTTTCGGTGAGCCTGATGGTCGCGGCAGCGCGCAAGGAGGAGGAAAGGTTTGTGAGGAGGGTTTGGGAAGCCCGTTTGTGAGGACCTTCACCACCTCAGGGCCACGGCCCCACAGAGGAGCTGCCTCCACCCGAAGTGCGGCCTGAGGTAAGCACGCGTGGCCCCACGCTTGGTACCTGCGCCGCCAACAAAGAGTTAGATCACACGGGGGGATCCATAAAGTGTGATTTACGGCAAACACGTAATAATTTAAAGGTTAATAAGGTCCTCATTCAGCAATGAGGAAGGCTGTTCCCCACATAACGAGGTTCCCAGGAGCAAGCCGGAGCAGCAGGACGGGCTCTGAGGGAGGAGGCCATGGCTTCGTGTGTGGGTTTAACTGCGCTCAGCCACTGCCCAAAGCGCGGAGGGGATGGAGGCGATGCCGGCCCACTGCCCTCTCCCTTCCTCACCTGGAAACCTCACCCGTGCCCTGCAAGGACAGAACTGACTCTTACCAGGGGCTCAGATGCTGCAGAAGGGCCACCTCGCCCAATCTGTCAGCAAGAGACGCAACGTTTGCTCTCCTTTTGAAAACTGCACGCAAAATCTTTTAGCTGCCGAAGAGTTAAGCTTCTCCAAAAATCCGAATTGTGCGCAAAGTATCCAAATTTGGTTATAAATCCTGCTTAAGTTTCAAAGCACAGCATTATTGGAGGTAGCAACAGTAACATCAGCCCTGATAAGATCAACAAATTACTAAGTATAATTGTTTGTGCTGGGGTGTGCGCAAGGAGATAAATAGCTCATAAATTAAACACCGGTGCCTGGGGGTGAGTCATTCATGGATTCAGAGCTGTCCTGATGCTCACAGGCAAAAAGTAATTTTCTCTTAGTACAGTAATTATGCAATTCAATATCTAAGATCAGCAATCAATGCTAGGTGCGCTTGCAAAGGTGGAAGGGTACTTCAGCGATTGGAGTTTCCCATACAAGAAAAGTCTGTTGCTTGTCCGTGCAGCGGGGAATACTCTGACCGAGGTACAATTCTGCAATAAGATAATGAAGACTTGCATAAAGAAGGGGATTAAAAATAGACCGAGGGTTAGGTTTTGCTGATACAAATTGGCAGCACTCTCTTGGCTTCAGCAGAGCCGTGCTAGTTTATACTAGCAGAAAATCTGGCCCAAATTATTTAAGAAAATCAACAAACCCCCTGTGATAACTGCTGTTAGTCATCTAGGCTGGTGCCTGTTTCCGAGAGGCACCTGGCACCTCGCTGGCTGCTCGCACGCTCTCACGCAGGGTCATTAGAGCCCTTTCCTGACTTATTCATAAGACCCCGTGAGGATCTTGGTCTAATCAGGGTTTTCCTAAGGACAGAGAATAGTAATGTAATCTGTTATTGTAACAACATCATCTTGATCTGCTTTTATTTACTAATGTTTTGCCAGCCATTCAATATTTTTCTGCCAAATTCAGATAGAGATCACACTGAGAAATCATATTTTTTTTGGAAATGTGGCATAAATCTCACAGCTGCTCGACAATAGTCGCTGCTGGTATAAACTCCCAGACTCCAGGAGACAAGGTGGTGTGTAACCTGCAACCCTCCTGACCACTTGGATCTCAATTAGCCTTCACCCCATCTGTCTGTGGAGCGTCGTGGTGAGGGAAGAGCGGTAGGAATCCTTCTGGAGAAGGATGGGATGTCTGTGACAGTCTTTAGCCAGCTTGCATCCCTTGACTCAGCTCCACCCTGATGAACCAAAGGGTTGCAACCATCTGGCCATGCAAACAGGTACACCACGACATAAGCAAGGATAAAGACTAATCAAAATTAAAAATTATTTTTGAAGTCCCTCTCTACTTGCCACATTAGGGTGAAAAAGTTTATACAAAGAGGTTTTTACTTCCTGACTGGCAGCCAAACCCTGATGTCTCCTTTGCTCATGGGGCTTCAGTCAGACCCTCCAGCACGGTGGTGTCCAAGTCCTGGTCCCCCAGCAGGTTACAGGGCTGGTGCGTTCAGGGCTCAAGCCCAAGCACGAGGTGGTGTGACCTCGCTGCACGGAGATGTCCTTCACACAGACCGCAGGAAGGACCTTTCCCTGGAGGATTAGTGTCTGTATCTCCATTCCTGCCGGCCACAGCTCCCATCCCTCCTCCCGCGGACTGGGAGCGTGCAGGGGACGAGGCAGAGCTGTGAGGACACTTCTTACACGGAAAGGTGCTGGAAGTCTGCGCAAGGCATAAATAGAGTTTTCAGGTTCCTAGCAAGGGGTGGCTGCTATTTAAGTCCAGCTGTTGACATATTTTTCATGAATAACAGTGGGATCCTGCCCTTAATGTTTGCGGACCCTTTTGCAGAGCAAAGATTTCGACTGTCAGCTCTTCCCCAGGATGGGTTCCTTCACGCATCAAGGGAACAAATGGTTTTCATCCAAAGAGATCGAAACATAACTGGTGTAAAATTACATGTACGGTCTATGAAATACGTCTTCACTGAGCGACACCTTCCTCCTCGTGACACCTCCATCCATCCCTTCGCACGCAGCCTGGCTTTTGAAGGCTTGCCCGGGTTTTCTGCAATTCCTGCCAACCCCATGGTACGGTCACCCAGCGCTCGGGAGCTTGTCCCAGGTAAGGATGCGTCTCCTGCTGCAGGCTGCCTTTCCCATGCTGTGCTGTGGGCAAACTCTTTGCTTTGGGGAGGTTCGTGTCTAAACCCAACGTGTTGGTTTGAGATGCGCTTGTGGAAAGTGTTCGAGGTCAGCCCTGGCTTCACTGGCAGATGCCATTCTGGGAACAGAAGAGAAATGTTTAATTTATATTTACTATTTAGGAAAAAAAGCTATAAGTGTGCTCTTTTATTCCAAAATAAAAATGCGTTAATGACTGGAGTGTTTAGCGCATTGGGGATGTCATTGTTTTCAATTACATGCCATTCTGACGGGAAAGCACAGATTCCGAGGCTGAATGGAGATTTGCGCTGCAGCTATTTGTGCCTTTTAAAACGTTTTCTTTACTACTTTAAGAGAAAACTGTAAAATGGCAATAATGACATATTATTACAAGTAAATTACACTGTAAAATAGCATTAATATTGCAGTCGAAACCTAGAATTTGAAATAAGATGGAAATATTCATTTGCACACAGCTTTTGTTCTTACCAAAAACGATTTGGATTAGGAATGAGATTTACTTATCGCCCGCACTCGCAGGCGAGCTAATGCTCAGTCACCTGGCTGCGGCGCGGGCTGTCAAACTCATCTGTCACGAGTCGCCGCAGGAGCCCTGGGCAAAGCCCGGCACATCCCGGGGTGGCACAAAGCAACCACGCTCCATCCCAGAGGGAGCGGAGATGCTGGAAACGCCGCTCGGAAAGACCTCGGGCTCGGTCGCTGGGGCGCGGGCTGGGCAGCCAGGGCTCCCCCCGGAGCGGGGATGGCTCCGTTTCGTCTCCGTGAGAGAGGCAGATCTGTACCGCAGCACGTGAAACCCACTCTTCTCCCATCTAATGAAGAAAGACTAATGGGAATTAGCAACTAATAAAACCAAAGTGGGTGCAGGGCAGTAACCGGGGACCTCGCGCTTAGGAGGAGTGCTGAATGATTTAGTGCTCCATTTCATGAAAATTGTCCCTTGAATTTGGCAGGCCTGTTCTTTAAAGGTCAAGGCTTTTTGGTCTTATTTTTCCCCTCCTCCACTCACACATGGAAAATTGTCAAACCCTTGAAGGGTCACTTCTGTAACAGAGAAATTTTGCGCTGGTAAGATCTGCAAGAGAGCTCCCTCAGAGGGGTACCTAAAAGGCGTGGGGTAGCAAACCGCATTTAAGGCGTATTCTGTTCTGGCCTGTGTTGGCACTAAAGAGTAAGGAAGAAGAGAAATCATTTTCTCTTCATTTCAATGTAACCCTTTTAAGTAGATGTCTCTGATAGTAGACCTGTATTTCCAAAGGCCGTTGTTTGCCTCTTAGGTCCCCTACAGCAATGTTTTCTCACACCCATCACCTACCTTTCAAGTAGGACAAGCTATTGTACGTTTAACCAGGACCACCAGCAAGGCCCCACGAACTTTCTGTGGCAATGGGCCTTAAACCTCCCCTCTCTCCAAACAGAACGGACCTTCCCTTCCTCGCACCCCAGGCGAGGGTAGCCAGCTCGCCGGGTGCTGTGCCCACCAAGGCACGGCAGTGGCCGTTTGATGGCCACGGGCTAAAAGGGGGAATCCCAGGAATCCGATCACCTTTTTGTCACAACTTTTATTAATCTGTATTCCCGTCAGCACAAAAAGAAAAGAGTAATAAACGTAGAATTGTTCCCTCAGGGAACTTCTGTTCGATGTTATACTTCTGGTACTTCTTGTCCCTGCCAAATTGAATAATTCAAGGGAGGCACAAAATCTCTGTATGTGGAGTCACCACTAGCTCTATAATGCTTCTTGGCAGCGGTGAGATACCTCCATTCTCTGTCTTTGCAGTAATTTTGCTGTGGCACAGCGAAAATGAACTGCCAGTCGCTGAATCCTGTCTCGTGCTCCTCACGACCCCACGTGGAGGGTCTTGGGGCCACCGATGGTGTCTGTGGGAAACAGAGGACGGCGGGGCAGGCCACGATGCGCTGCTGTGATGCTGCTGCCATCCCAGCTCCGAAAGGTAAGCCCCAGGCAGACTGCCCTCTCCCCGGGATAAAGGGGGCTGCAGGGAGGTCCACGCTGCCGCACTGCTCCTGGTCCTGCGCTCCTCCCCAACTCATACACGGGGTGTGCTGGGAATAAACCAGTTATCCCTATCGGAAACGCTCTTCTTCAGTAATTGCCAGACTGTGAGGAAGCGCATTTGGAAAGGACAGAGAAGCACCTCCACCAGCAGCCTCTCGTAGCTGCGTCCCCGTCCCCAGCCCAGTGTCTGGGAGAGGAGCTGCGACCACGGCAGGTCTTCCCACCTCCCCCGTCTGTCTCTGCAGCGAGGAGGAGGTGCTCCTGTGACAAATCAGGCAGTGTTAACATTTAACGTGAGTTTTGGCAGACAGGAGCACCTTGAAATTATGTCTGAGCCATTAAAAATGATTAAAAATAAAAGGAATTAGGATGGTGATGGGAGTCAGAAGAAGCAATGCCAAGGGCTGCCTACAGCTGCGAGAGCCAGGGCTCGGGGAGCTTGCAGGGGCTCCTGCTGCGGTGGCTCTGCCTCCTTCCCCTGCTTCTGGCATCACCTGTTTTAAACCTGGTTGTAAATACCCTGGGTGCTCCCGATGGCATGGTCCTAGTGGCAACGAATTCACAAAGCTAAGGGATGCTCAGCCTTGCACACACTCCACTGCTGGGCTGTTGTTCCCGCAGGATCAGGTGTGTTTCTTACGGGCAAATGACTTATTTTGGCAAACTCTGCAGTTTTGAAACATTTTTCAGTTCTTCCATGAGGAATAACGTGAGATGTTGAATAAGACAGCCTCATAAAATGTGTGTTTATTTCCTAGGTGAGCTCCTGGAGTGGTTTGGAAGGGCACTGGCATTGTGGCCACTCTGAGATGGGTATGTTCACTCTGAAATTAGTAGTTCTGTTTTCAAAGGCAACAGACGTCTATTTGCATGGCTCTCGTATTTTAACACTAAGGCAAATTGTATCTTAGAAGTATCCATGTATTATTTCTAGCAATCAGTAAAAATGCGTGTTTGTATTCCATTTGATGCCCTTACTTGGGAGGAAATATCTTTAAACACATCAGAAATAAAGATGTACCCTACCCCTTGCCCACAGTCAAGGTGGCCACCTTCAAAATAAGAGAGCTGATTTCTTTTGGGTTCTTTTGGTGCCTGAGCCTTGCCGGGGGCCTGGCTGAGGACCCCAGCGCCTGGCAAGTGTGTTGGTTCCCTTATGTGTCCCCACCATGCACCCACACCTGAAAAATATCCATCTCTTTTCCCGTTTCGATATGCGATCTACCGAGCAGAAATACCCGTCCACCACACTACTGGTTCCACGTGTCCCTTTTGGATGTAGGAATCAGTTTGGGAACGTGGGGTGTAAGAAATAAGCGTCCTTCATTTGATGCTATTGAAAAAAACCCCAAACCTCAACTGGTTGATCAAGTTTTGAAAATGTCTCTAATAAGAAAGACATTTAAAAGCACTTTGACAAAGGGCTCAGGATAACAATGAATGAATAAGCAAAAATAAGCAAGAGAGGTCCTGAGGTAGGAGAGAGAAAATGTTGTTTAGATCTTCCACTTAAACAGAAGAGTGTCTGTGCTTCGTATCTGAAATAGCCAAAAGGGAAGGCAACGTCTCAGGGCACTTCTGTTATGGTTTGCAGGCAATTGCAACTTTAATGGTAATAATCCCCCTGTATTCAGTGAAGCTAGTCTGTGCTTAGACTTACATATGTGACTAAGTCTTTGCCTAAAGAGAAATACATTTTTATAAGTAAATTACGGATATTCATGCTCTAAATCTTGGTTATCCTGGTTAAATTAGGGACCAAGGAAGCTTTTCTGGGTAAACAGGCTTATTTACCTTGATTATCTAAATATTTGTAACAAAATTGATATTTACCAGTGCTCAAATGACGAGTGGGTATGTGGGAGACGCAGTGAAATATTAAAACGTTTGCAACATGTTCTAGCATATTTAAAGATTTATGGACTTTGTTGCTTGGCTGGGTTTCTGAGCCTGCAATACCGACTGCGCATTTGTGCTTTCACTTCCTCATAAATCCACGGAAACTTTTCAGAAAAGTTTTAACTACAACATGTCAATGAACTATAAAGGAAAGGTTTATTTTGTATATACCCTCTTTACCTGAGGTCCGTGGTTAGACTCTGCATTAGAGCTTCTGGCTCTCATGTGCTCAGTTTGTGCTTTTGATCATGTCACTCTTGGCACAAAGCTGAGAGAATTTCTGCCTCATAAAGAGGAAAATACAGACGCGTTTTGATGTCTATAGAAATGCATGTTTGCTCTTATTTTTGAGGCAGGGGAACTTAGGGTTTAACATCTCTACAGTTCTTCCTAGGCCTCTGCACAATCAAAGTTTCCAAGGAGGACTTAATGGGGAATAGAAATCATTTGGTTGTGGTGGTGCTGGTGTACTTGATACATTTTTCTTTAAAGATTGTACACTGATAAAAATAGTAAGTAACCCAGTCTACTCGTAACCGCTTCATCTTTAAGTTCATGCAAGTTTAGGGAGCTGGAAGTGACTAAAAGGATGAGTGGCTTAAGATTCACTGAGTGATACTGCAAATACAAGGACTGAAATACCAAAGGAGTAAAGGATACATAGACCTTTGCCCATTACATCAAGAAAATGAAAAAGTTAGGAAGGGGGAGGGGGGATTCCTGTGCTACATTTTTCAAGTCCTACTCCAAAAGGGGTAACCAGCCCATTAGTATAGGTGCCAGGAAGCTCGCTTTTGTGACATCTCGCCAAACACACCTACTTTCACTGGACCATAGAAAGATCAATCCTGTCTGAAAACCACCCATTACCTAAGACACCTAATTTATATTAGAAGCTCACTAAAAGGCACTGTCTGGCCCCCAACCTTCACTTCCAATGATAAAGAGGATGTTTTACACCGTATGTGACACTTAATCAAAACCGATATTCTTTAACAAACCCTTAACCTCTAGCACACAGGAGTCATACGAGGCCAAGGGACAAGACACAGATCCAGCTCAGGGTGGCATATCCTTTGATTAAGATGATACAGATTTCCCATTTTTATCAGGGTTGCGGATTCTGGATATATCCCTTTTTGATTTGTCAGCATTAAATTTCAGTAGAGGTTCAAGCCAAAGAGACACCAAGACTAGTTCTCTCTTCAACTGCGTATTAGGAGATAATTTCTCTGAATCCTCTGCAGTAATGATCCTCAGATCTTCTGATCTTTCTGTAAGCAAGTTTTCCTGGGAACCTGGATTTAAACTATGGCACAAACCTTGCTTGCATCTGGGTCCTTTCTTAAGGAGGAGTATCTAAATACACTTATTCCGTGAGCCCTGAAATGGACCTTTTTTTTTTTTCCTTTCCTCAGGTCTTTTTCAAAGAGGCAAACCTTCAAGTGAGTTCTTTCACCCTCCCTTGGATTTCTGGGGCAGGAGGTTTTACTTACGGAGTATATAGTACTTTAGACGAGGATTGCAAACTTCAGGGGGTTAGACAATTTTCACTGCCTGCAGTACCTTGGAATCTCAGTATAGTCGACTTTACTCCTGGGTGATTCCTCCCTCCGCTCCCCTCAGGTTTTTAGGTAACCCCTTGTTCCAGCCCAAATTAGGCACGGGGAGGTCTCTCAAATTCCCCGACACAGGGGAAAGTTTGGGCGTTTTCCCTATTTTTAGTCAAATTTTTAAGTTGGGCGTTTAGATTTTGTTAGGAACGTGGTCCTGCAGAAATTATTTCTAGTCATTAATGCTGGAAAATAACGTGCTGCTTGATTATTAGTGTGTAAAGAAGATCTTGGAAAGGGTTTTGGGTTTCAGTCGTATGTTTTTAAACACTGAAACGGCACATCTGCTGCGCGAGGCTCTGCGGCTGGCTGGAGAACGGCTGATACAGGCTCACTTCTGCCCAGCGCATGATACCCTCATTCAGCACCCAGAAATGTTTCTTACCTAGACTGTTTTCATTTTTATGATCATTACTTATCCATTTAGAAGAAAAGCTCTTCTTGTGAGGCACTGCCTTTCTCCTACTTTTCCACAGGAGCAAGGAAGCCCCTCTCCCCTCGCGGAGAAGCCCAGATCATCTACGGATTTCTCTAGGAAAAAAAAAAAAAAAAAGGAAGAACAAGGTTTGGTATGACTCTGGGATGCCAAGAAAAAAGAGACGAGCAGGAAGCATTGGTTCTCAAACCTTTCAGGCCGTTTGCTTTTTTTAAACACGGTAAAGGAAGAAGGGGCAATGTATATAGGCTACTTTTAAGAGAGAACTTCAGCCCTAGAGAGAGGCCTGTAATCATGTTAAATTATCTTTAAAGGCAACTTCTGTTTAGTAGATGCAAAGCTGACAAGCAAAAATCTGGAGGACTGGTTCTAGTTTATGGCATATCACATACATCAAAGGTCAGCCTTTTATTCTCCTGTACCTTGGTTTTTAAAACTTCATTAATAAACAGAAGAATAATCAAGGAGAAAGACTCGCATCTCAGCTGCCGCTCCAGTTCCTTACCCATCTTGACTTCTTAATCAGAAAACTAATTGGGCCTTGAAATGTTATTTTTTCTTAAATCTCTTCAGATTTAATCAGTGTTCTGCTGGAAGCAATCTTTCACTTAAGATTTCATAGCAATGCAGTTAGAGAAACCATGTCACTTCCTGCATCAAATACATCAAAGTCGTGTGTGTTGGGGTTCTTTCACTGTGTCCTGTGCTTCAGTTTTGGTTCTCTTTGCTCTAAAGAAAGAGGGTGTTTTATTTCTCATTTCTGCTGGGGGGTGAATCTGCTCAACTGCAATGTGGTCTTAAATTAACAAATTCCCAGGGAGGCAGAAGCAGACCGTCCCCCTGTGCAACGTCCTCGGATGGGAGCCGACGGCAGTGGCAGGGATGCTTTCTACAACCAACGCCGCCTCCGGTGCACGTGGTAGGAAGAAGAGCCTCTTCATATCATCGCCTAATTAAAAGGCGGACTCTGCCGTGACCGAGTGCTACCACTAATACTTAACAACGCCTTCCAAAAGTGAGTGCTTCACGGGAGAAAGGAACCAGGTAGCTTGTGGGGAGCTGGAGGTGGGCCCGGTTTTACTTGAGATGGAGAGACGTACAGTCGCATTGCAAAGCTGAGCAGGTTTGAAATCGTGTCTCGCCGCTGTTCCTTGTAGGAGGACTGAGTCTGCCTTGTCCCTAACCTGGGCGTTCGGTTTACTGTTCCTTATGTCCCGGCGAGGACTTTCATTCTCTAACAAGATGGGAGGGAAGTTAATGTTTCCAGATTTAAAGCTCGCTGTTGCAGAGATTTGGCTCCAGAGTTCCCAGGAGGAAGGTGCCTCTAGGGGGCTGGAAGGCTGGATTAAAGTATTTAACAGCTCGCTCAGGTTGACTTTTACATATGGGGTCAGTTAAAAGCTGTGCAGTCCCGTGGCAAGGTGCCAGGTTTGTGTTTCATTTTAAATCGAAGCTTTTTAAAGAGTGAATGAATGAATGCTGGGGGAGGGTTTTCTTTTTCGGCTTTGTTTTAAACCCAAGATTTGGCCCCAATGTTAAAGGCATCGTCCCGTGAGGAGGGAATCATAGAATTGTCTAGGTTGGAAGGGACCTTTTCCCACCCCTGCCCCTGCTGCGACTTTGGGCTCCCTCTGCCAACCCTTGACTCGGGGGGAGAGGAGGGGGCCCTGGGGTCTCCTCCGGGGCTTCATTAAACCTGATTTCAGCCCATCTGAGGACACATGGGCATACCAAGGGTCCCAGGGCGCAGCTCGCCCCCGCCAGCACGCTGGCAGCAGGCATCATCCCCCAGGTGAGAGTCTCCCGCAATTACCCTCCCATCCATTTATCCCCTGGCTGAGGTCCCCAAGGGCTGGTGACCCTGGGGTGCGGGGCACCACCCTGTTTGGGACACCCACTTCACCTCAACCCTCTGTATCCTGTGGCTGAAAGCAACTGCTGGAACACTGAGTGGCTGGAAGTCACCCCTGGCTCTGTGAGCGGGGAGCTGCTGTGAGGACAGGCTGCGACGGGCTCCGCTCCCCTGTCTCGGCTCTTGCCCCCGGCGGGAGCCATCAGCGACGGCCTTTCTGTTCTCTGAAGCTCCCCTCCTTGCTGGCTTTGCGAACCCGCAAATACACAGTACAAAAATTCCTGGAATATACAAATTCCTGCATGTGCCCTCCGCTTTGCAAGGCACAAATTAGGAAATACGTTAAACACCGTCTGTCTGTTCCAGCCATCACAATAGCATCCACAGAGCTCGGACTTTTGTCCATGTTCACAAATATTAATTAAAAAAACCCCCCTCTTTCATATTTGCCCAGAAAGCAAGCTGGAGCTCATTATAGCTACATGCTCTAGGGAAGCTTTAAAAGTGGTAAGTACAAGATGGCTGGTAAAACTTTAACAACAGATAACTTGATCTGAGTTGCCTATTTTTTGAAAAATACGTTGAGTTATTTGCCAGTTTTGGCCCTGGGATTAGGTTGTAATACAGAATGCTGAGAGCTTTGAGAAAATTCAGGAGTGAAGATACAAACTAGCTTGACAAAGACTAATAGACGGGGGAAAAAAAATAAAAAAAGGCTATCTTAAATGCTGGTGGCAGGTCAACATCAGTATTTAGAAATTAAATCCTAAATCTGATTTGTGGACTAGCAAGCAGCTTGTGGCGAGTGCTGCGGGGGGTGAGGGGCAGCCCCGGGGTCCCTGCGGGGTCCCGGCGCTCTCTGAGCTTTGCAGGTGCCATCTTCGGGCCGACTCTGCCACTGCCACCCCAGCGGCAGTGCAAGGGGGGCTTGAGGAGGGCTGCTCTGCTCACTTCGCCCCAAACCTCCCGGGGGGTTGGCTGAGGGGCAAGGAAAAAAGGAAATCTGATGACACGGCTGTGGAAGGATTAAGGTGTCTGTTGATGCCCACCTTGGCCATGGATTAAGGTGTCTGTTGATGCCCACCTTGGCCATGGATTAAGGTGTCTGTTGATGCCCACCTTGGCCATGGATTAAGGTGTCTGTTGATGCCCACCTTGGCCATGCAGCTACAGCCCGGCTTTCAAAGGAGCAGGGTGAGACCCTGGCTGTGCCTCGCTCCACGGCTTGCAGGCACGCCGGTCCCACAGGCTCCCGTGCGTTCGAGGAGGAGGATCTTAGGTCTTGCAAAACTGACCTGGAAAACAATTGAGAGCAACCCTGAAATGTACCATGAGCACATCTACGGCTGGCTGATGGATGCGAGTGGCGAGAAGAAAGCTAGCTCATTCCATGGGAGACGCAGGCTCTAGCAGATACAAGGCTACAGAAGATGCCAGCAGGTCACTCTGGCGCCTGAGGAGGGACAGTGGCGCTGAGGGCCAGCACACCAGTGCCCTGAATCCCCATCACACGTTTCCTTTCACTTCCACCGCTAATTGGCACTTTTTTACCCATTTTTGCATGTGGAGTGTGTTAGTGCGGGATAGGGTTATTATCAAATTAATTAGGAGCTCCCTCCAATTATTCCTGCTGTGCCTGACGGGCTCTCCCCGCTCCCCCCGAGGGGCTGATTGGCTACTATAAACTCTCGGGCTTTAAACGACGGAGCGGTGCTGCGGGCTCATTAACGGGGCTGCCTCGCCGTGCTCCCCTGCCCCGTCACCTCCCCGGCAGTGCCGCTGCCGGTTTGCCTCCCTGGTGCCGGCAAAGCGCCCGGCACCCAGCGAGCCCCGCAGCACGACAGGAGTTGGGATGCTGCTCCAAGAGGTGAGGGTGGCTGCTCCGGCTCGGTCCCGGGGAGCTCCGGGACGGCGCCAGCCGGTGAGTGACCCTTCTCCTTGCACAGGTCTTCATGCTGGTCCCGCACCCTGGCAGGACAGGGGCGGTTGAGCAGCGTGGCTTTAGCTGGGGGACGTGACAGGAGGGGATAGCGGGGGATGAGGAGAGTGCAGAGATTTATCCCAGCATCGCCACCAGAAGCTGCAGTACCTCGTGTCAGGAACAGGCAGCTGAGGCTCTCGGGCAGGGGACAGGGATTTATATACTGGATCTCGCAACATACAAACCCACAACAGCAGCTAAAGCCAACCAGGGTGCGGAGATTTGCTTAATTGAGAAATAAGCACATAGTTGTGGGTCAGTGACTACACAGCTGATTGGCTGAGGCTATTTTATTTTGGAATAATTTACAGTTGTTAAATGGATTTGGAAAAGCCTTAATAGTGGTTATTAAACTATTGACTTAGCCTGACGTGTTTAGTGTAGTAATCCGTGTTTGCGTTTGTCGCTGTGAGGAGGCTGCGGGAGCCGGGAGAGGTGCCGGAGCAGAGAGAGGTGCCGGAGCAATGCCGTCCCGGGCCGGGAGCCGGGCAGCCGGCGGGACACAGGGCCGGGTGGGCTGTGCTCCTCCTGCCAGCCAGCGAGGACATCGGCTTCAGGTTTTGTCTGGGTCAGAAACGATGCTTGGCTTCCCCGTAGTTACAAATTCATTATGTGCAACTCCATCATCATCTGCTGAACCCAATTTAATGGCAAAAAGCCTCTCCCGTACAAAGAGTGACTTTTTTTGCACCTGTGCAGAAGCAGACTCATTTTTAACTCCTCTTTGCAATGAATAACTTCAAGTGCAATACTTGTAGCGTGGCCGCCTGGCCAGCAGTTCAAAATGCCTCACGTTCATTTATACCACGGTGCAGGATATGTATAGCTAAGGGCTACAGGGCACCTGGTTTACAATGCGTAGAAGAAATTCCTCCAAATGCCCTAAGTATCTCCAACTCATCGTGTCTGCTTTCCACAGGTGATTTACAGAGCAATACTTATTTTCTTTTTATTGTTTTCTTTTGCATGATGGTTAAAAAGGCAGTGGATGGATACTTAAAAGACAAATTCCTTTCTTTTTTTTTTTTTTTTTGTTTTTTTTTGTTTTAAATTTTGCTTTGTTTACCCCCTAAAACGTGCACGGTACTAAATGTTGGTCTTGCCTGAAAGGCCGTTGTGCGGGCTGGCAGCTGTGTGTTTAGCAGCGAGGCTTTGCGAGGAGGGATGGAGCTCTTGGGGCAGTTTCACAAAAAGCCTGTTTCTCCAAAATGATGACTGAACTCCAGTAGACGTTAACTAGGAAGAAGGAATGCTAAGCAGTCAGATTAAAACCAAAAAAATAAATTAAAAAAATGACTTTTCCCCTCTAGACTTTCACTCCCTCATCTCGGGCAATATTAATTGTTTCATTAGTTGCCCAGTTAGCCAGAACCCCTTCCAGGAGAGACAGGACCTACATTTTCGAAAGGAAAACAAACAAACAAACCAACCATCGCGCAGAACCTCTCATCTCTCCCTGCTAGTTTTCAAAACGAAAAAAAAATTTAAGACTCCTTTACAATACGATAGAAGGGCAGGGGAGGTCAGAGGCTGGCAGGCCGCCTTTGGAGGTCACCTTTGAGGGCTGCTGCGCCGCAGCCGAGGGCTGCAATGTTTTTATTCCCCGTCCGCTCTTAAGATTGCCGCTTTGGAAACACACCTTCAGCGTCAACGGCTCGCTGGACTGAAAGGGGATTTTCAGGTTGCAGTGGAGAAGAAAAAAACCCGCCTATTCAGGCACAATTATAGAAATGGCGTGAAGTCCGTTGTCAGGCACGCTGGGGGTGAAGCGTCCGCGCACAGCCGTGTTTGCAGCTTCAGCAAACCTTGACCAGCAATGGGAAACTCCCCGTCGTGGCCCATTTACGGCCAGGACTCCTGCACCAGCCCTGGCACACCCGTTGGCATGCCAGCAATCCCGTTATTGCTTTTCCAGCCGTTTTCACAGGCCCAAGGTCAGATCAAAAGTCTCCTTTTCTGGCAGCGTTCCCAAGTTTTCCCGCGCGCTTAGCAATGCAAAACCCGAGTAACAGCAGCGACAAAGCCCTGTCGCATCCCGGTCCGGCTGCTGCACCCAAGCAGTCGCATCCCAACATACCCTGGAGACGCAGCCGCGTGCCTGCAATACGCAGCCAGCTACGAGCTGGGCACTTTCGGCAGTAGCTTCTGGAACATCCACGTTTCTAGGGCTGCCAAAAAAAAAAAAAAAAGAGGGGAAAAGGTGATTTTTGGGGAANGGCTTCCAAAAAAAAAAAAAAAAAGTGGGGAAAAGGTGTTTTGTGGGGAAAAGGTGTTTTGTGAGTCAGCAGTGGGTGCGTTTCCTTAGCCCAAGTGCCCTCTTCTCTTGGTCATCTCCTGGTAGCTTGGATGAGAACTGAAACTGTGGGCTTTGGGAATAGTCCCAATAAAACTTTATTATTTTTTTTAATGTACCTGAACATTTTTTTTCTTCCTTTTACCTTTTTACCAATGGGTATTTCTACTATATTCTATAAAGTACTATTTCTATAATGTATTTCTACATTAGAAAGACCATTTTCTTATTTAAATTACTCTACAGTTGTTTTTTAGTCTTAGCGTTGAGAGATATTTCTGTATTTCATATATATATAATGTACACGCGCACACAAATACACACTACAGATATATATACATTACTGCAAGTGGGAGTTGCTGCTTTTCACACATACTTAGCTATTCAGTAGTAAAGTACAGCATGGCAGTTTTCTATTCACGAAACGTAAAATGCAAACAAATTTAGGGGCTCCACGTATTTCGGAACTGCGTAATGTCATTGTATTTACCTCCAAGTACACTGTGGAGTATCCTGTGTGAGGGCCCTAATCTAGATAGTTTACGTAAGACTGCGGAAATTCAATTCCAGAAATGAACCTTTGCATCTCTAGGAACAGCTGGAGAGGCTCAGGTCTACTCATCCCGCTCAGAATGGACACGAGGAATTTGGATTAGATACAGATGGAGTGGGGATTTTGTTAATGACAGCAAGAGAGGCAAACATGTTGAGGCATAACTGCCTGAATACAAACGCTTAATATCTGCGTACGTGTTTCTGACTTTCAACTATGAACACCATAAATATGCTGCCATGCAAGAGGCAAAGCATATGCAAACGTAACAATACCCCATTACCTCTCCAGCAAAAAAGAATTTTCATAACTCATTCATACCCCATTGAATAAACGCTAAGATTCACTGCTGGCTGTTAATTATCCTCTACAAAGACCTGGTTATTGTGTTCAATCTTAGTAAAGGCGCAGTTGTTATTGTAGTGTACATAGAGAGAATGGTACCTGAGGGAGCGGGGAGGAAATATGCTTGGGCAGAATTTTAACAAGGAGAGCTCTGTTGCACAGAAGGGATTCATAGGGTGGGATTTGGATATGTGCTTCAGGAAATTAAGCTTTTTCAAGACAAAAAACCTTGCGGTGACTCTCCTGAATACATGATATCGCTCGGTGTTTGAAAGGCACCAGCCACTTAAAAATTGCTCGCTGTTATTAAAAGGAATTTCTAAGACTACTTTCACTGAAGGAGAAGAAGGGAGGAACTGGTCTGGTTTTCCCCTGACGTCTACGACCTCATCATCATATCAAGGTAGGTGTATGCAAGAGCTCACAAGGCCCATTCATCACCCTGGGGGTTTTGAGGAGCACTTGGAGGCCACTGGCCAAAGGCTGCAACCCACTTCCCCCACCCCAGCATGGTGGTGGAACGGGGACCTCACACGGGAGCTTTCCCCGCAGGTCCCAGTGCAACGGCACAGCAGGAGAGCACCGGCTGGAGCCGCCCTTTGGGCTGGGCGCAATGCCGAGGCCACGGGGACTCATGAGGCTTCAGAAGAAGAAGAGCTGGGAACAAAGGTGACCTATCCCAGGGAGCAACGTATTTTCTGCGCTGCACTGTCGGAAACGCTGCCGCCACGTGGCACTCCAGCGGGTCCAGAAAAGCTCCGCTGAAGGTGTTATTTTAATGAGTGAGTTCTTTCCCACATGTCTTCCGCTATTTGAATGTCGGGCAGTAGGAGGCAAAGCCTTGTGACATTTGGGTTGCTGAAGTCGTTGCTGTTGGTATGAAGCGTGTTGGTGGCTCTAGGCTCACGTGGGAGGACTAGCCTTGCTCAGAGGTAGCACATCGACTGCAAGGAAGTTAATGTCTCTCCCTATTTCTTTTTCTCGTTTCTACTCTACGCCCCTCTTCTCCTTGGTTGCACAGGGACAAGTACAGAGCTCACACAGTTGTGCTGCTTTCTCTGAACGTGCATGCTGAAAGGAGACAACAAAGCGTGTATCTTCGGGTGGAAATACCAAGAACAACAAGAAAACAGAATAAACAAAGCTGAAGAAAAGAGAAGTAAAACTTCTATAAGTACCGAGTATAGCTAGGGATGAAGGGAACGGAATGAAGATATCATAGGTCAGGAAAGTGAAGCAAGAACTTTGGGGTGAGATATAAGAAACCATGAGACATCACAGGATGATCCATAACCATTGGTCCAGCTTACCGAGGCGCTGGCTATGGCACAGCCCCGTTGAGGTGCCCTCCCCTGAAAGGCCAGTTTGAGATGACTCTGGTAGTCCTGACACTGCCTGCTCGACTGGGCTTGAACAGAATGGGACACTTTCGCAGTCCCTAGTGCCTAATCCAGTAGAGCCGTTAAGAAAGCAACACCAGGAGACCCGGTTCACTTAGGAGATAACTTGTACGCTTGCCTTGCGTTGAAAAGGAAAGCCCTGTGTAGGCTTCCCCCAGAATCCCAAACTTGGTCTGACTGTGACACCGAACTAGATTAATTATACCTCCTGCTCATCTGTTAGCGCTGCGTCCAGCATTAAATCCTCTCTGACCTCTGAGCAGATCCTGTAGTTGAGAACACTATTACCAGTTCGCGCTCAGAGACGTCCAACTTACAGCAGCAACAAACAGCTCATGAATACGAGTCTAAATAGCGTGATATGTTGTTTCATTCACTTCTTTTAAGTTCTTTGAGACCAAGCTGGGAGATGCCTGCTGCCGGATGGCCAGCAGGAGCTGGAGAGCATCTCTCCCGTGGTGAGACCTGATACTTAAACCTGACGTTTGCCGCTCAGATGGTGCGTGTGAACAAGCAGGATCCCAAGGCATTTCCACTACCCGCAGCTTGGGAAGCGTTGCAAGACCATTTTGTCTGTAAGTCTTCATGTTAATAGAATTTTTTTTTTTTT